>JAXCGZ010016272.1:0-24617 GCA_037179515.1 Halocaridina rubra
TTTTATTATTATCTAGCTTATTTAGGATTAGTTTATTGTTGTTGATGGGAGTCTGGCTGTCATGATAGCTAGACTCAGGCTAGGCTACAAAATGCTGCTGGGAAATCATTGAGAACCCCAGAAAAGAGTGTGCACACTGTCAAATGATAACTGATAAGGCCCTGCTGCATTATCTTTTAGAATGTCCAAAGACAAACAGCTTAAGGAACGGATTAAACATGGAACCACAACACACCAATGCGACAGTTCATGCAGCGAAAATTGTTAAGGAAATACTTGACAACATAGAAACACATCTCACCACCTTGGAAACTTTCGAACCACCAAGGTGATAAAACAAACCAAGAGGTATAACCTCTAACCTACGGGCCGTTCTTTGAACAAGGGCCCGTGCCAACACAAGGTTGGCTTTAACCTCAAACAACAACAACAACATCCTTTGCAATATTTGTTGAGGGTGTGACTGAGGAATAAAGATGCTTGCAACTATAGTGTGTTAGTGTTGCCAGTGTTAGATTAGGATAGTAGAATCCAAAATCAGGAAAATCAATTGCAATGGAATTAGGCAGATATTTAATGCAGCCACTTACTGAGGAAACAATTTCGTGAAGGCTAATGCTCGATTGCTTACCGTAGTATATAATCCTACTCGTTTATTTACCGTTGCTTTACCAGACAGTAGATGCAGTCGTTTTGCCACTTAGATCTGGAAATGGTTGTCGTATAATTATTATACACTGTACCTTTAGATTAGCATACACAAGGTCCCCCACTCATTCCGTCTGACTGGGTTGTACTAACAATTGTAGTGTACAGAAATCTGGTTAGCTTAGATTGTCATCTTGCATAAAATATTTGCTTCATTTCTTCTTTTTATTATAACTACAAAATGTATTATTGCCTTGCATTGCAAACCATATACACCTTTTAAATAATATTGTCAACTTGATTTTCTGGTTGGGCTAAAATCATTTAATATACATGATTGTTTTTAAAAGTAGAACATCAGAAATAGATACAATAACATTAGCTTCACTTAATCCATGTATTTAAATGATTATTGCACAAAATATTATGTTATTTAACAAATTTTGCATATTTAACAAAAGCTACGGAATCTACAGGTGATTTTTTTTTTTTTCCAAAATCTGAAGTGGTCAAATGAATAGCTATTTATTCTAGTTACAAACAAGTCTTGTTTGATCTGTGACATATGCTAATGGGCCAGGATGTATAACAAAAACTCTCCTTCTATGAATGTTATAAATATTTATGAGGCTAATAAATACGAGCCTTATTGAATTTTGCAAGTTTTGTGAAAAATCATTTGTAATTTATTCGAATCTTCTTTGCTGTATCATTATTGGGCTTATGATACCGAATTTAAAGAAATGCTTAAGTGTGATGAGAATGGAAGGATACTTGAATGAGATTACCATTGTGAAATTTCGTTTCTGTAGTAGTGTTTGTATAAATCATGTACTGAAGTGTATATAAAAAGTGTCATGAAATTTTATTTCTCATATTTTGTCAAGCTGAATATCATATAACCTGTGTTGCCTTACCTTTGACACCTATTTTGTATTGATTAAATAGGTCCATGTGCTTGATAAACTTTACACAAATTTGTATGTACATATAGAATGTGGAAGTTTAAATTAGCAATCCAACATTTTACACGAATCATATTTGTAACATAGTTGTTATTTGTTAGGGAAATAAGTTCAGTTGTGGTCTTGTGATCTACTTGAGAATTTTTTCATAAAAACAAACCAACAAAGCTGAAAGTATATATCATTAACCTAAATTTTATTACCAGAGCAATTTTAGGGCATATAATATTTGTTAACACTTTAGATCGTATTATTATCTAAATTTATTCATTGTATTCAGTACTACAGTAAGAAAAGTAATAAATATTGACAAAGAATCAGTACTACAGTAAGAAAAGTATTGAAAATTGACAAAGAATGGGAGATGGCCTAAGTTTGGACATTTAGTATAGGGAGGGAAACTTCAAGAGTCTGTGAATGAAAGTGGTCTAGGGGTTAATTTGCAGATTTGTCCCTAGATATTCATATAAATGGTAAAGGCAACATATGCTTTCCTTGCAAACACTATGGTGGCCCGCAGGCAGATGGAAGTATAGAAATGTTGGTATTACTTATGTAAGGCCTAAGCATGAATATGCCGCCCCATTCTGGAATCCGCATTTGAAAATGTATAAAAACAAATTGGAGAAACTTCAAAGACATACTAAGTGGGAGACAGAAATGTGCAAGTTAAATAAGAGGGAAACCTGAAATTATTACCATTCTCACTCGAAGCTAAGAGAGAGGGGGAGTAGGTAAGTTTTTAAATTCTTATGGTTTTAACAAAGTGGATATAGGCGATAGTTTGATATGTGTGGCTATAGAAATAGAGGCCATATCTAGGAGCTTCTTAAGAAAACTACTTCGCAGGGTGTAAGGAAGTTTTTTTTTTATTTCTAATTGGAATTTTGTAAGGAAACGCTAGTTGTTACATTACTTCCAAGTTCCAAGGATAAATATGATAAATGATATCGAGTAAAAAATGAAACTGAGCACAGGACGGGAAATTACTGACAGCTCTTGCCCGTAAGGACAATTAGGTAAATAGAAAAGCAGACCCATGCTCGATACTTGTCACTATTGCAATACTACTATTAATAATAATAGTAATAACAATCAAACAATATCAAAATAATTTCTACTTTTAAAAGTAATTTGTTTCAATTTATGGCTGTCATTCGAACTAGTTCGTCAAAAGTGATCAAGATTCTCGTGTTAATACGCCATCATTGCAACCAAATTGAGGACATTAATAATAGTCGTGTTGGGGTTGTCAGCTGTTTTCATAAAAGCAAGACGTAAAATATTGCCATTGAGAACAAATTTATTTGTAAAGTAAATTAATGCATTGACTAATCGAAAATTGTAATATATCACTAGATTTTTGGACAGGATATTAAACAAATTACCCAAGAGGAAAAATCTGAGTAATAAAGTATTTGTTTTTACCCATATTTAGGGAATTTTTATTTTCTGTAAGTTGGTGGTAGTAATTCTACCCCAAATCGCCAAGTAGCTTATTGATGATTATCTTGGTGTTGAACTGGTTGGACGTGTCGATAACTCGGTATTTTTTTTCTCTACTGAATTTCACTTACTGACCTCCAAAGTCAAGAAGTTCTTACAAAGACGATGTGGTAAGTGTGTATTTTTTTTTTAATAATTTATTGTATATTTAATAAGTTTAATGTGTTTCCGTTGGACGAGATGTTTCAGTCGAATGGACTCACTGGCTTGAATCGTCTTTGCTGTCCGGTGTAGTACGATTCTTCATATCCCTCTTCAACCTTATATTTCCTATAGTTTATTATTGCTGGTAGAATATATATCTTTTGGAAATGCGTTGTCCCGTAATTGAAGCCGATGTTACGCTGTTATTTTATTTTATTACATAAGTAGTTGTGAAAGTCTCAAATTTACTGAATGCATCCACGAACACGAGGATTGGAATGAGTATTAATTCCATATCGCATTTTTAGAAACTAGTGAAAGAGGTTCGTAGTAAGCCCTTGTGACTATATTAACAAAGACTTATAACTTGGACAACACCAAAGGTTAATATCAATTCATCCAGGACTAGGTTAAGTCTCAAGTTACGACAAGCTGGAATTGCATTCTGTGTGTGAGGTTACATTTTTGGAGATTTGTTCAGCAGCCACATACAGGCATTCATGGTTTGATACTGATCTGCAATTTGGAAGGTAACTGTAACTGTAATGGATGGGATAGGATAGGTGGGGGAAAAAACAGTGACGACGTCGAGTGAACTCTCTTAGCCCTATTGAGGGTGTCATCACTGAAGAGAGGGGGATATAGGATGGGAAGGATTGGGGGAATAAGCACGAAAAGTCAAGAAGAAAGAGAGAAATAGAGAGGGGCAGACCCTCTTGCTAAGTATTTGGAAGGTACCAGCTGCCCAATGTACCATAGTAGTTTCTTTTACATAAGAATGTGATGGCAGAGGACAAGGGAAACTATGTAATGAAGAGGCTTTTGGCATTAGAGTCGTTTGTTTATAATGCTTGTTGGAATTCAGCCTTATTGTGAAACTGAAGCAAATAACAGACTTGGGCAATATTTATGCTACTTATTTATATTAAATTATCCGTTTTGATAGTCCTTGCCGTCAGATATCAGCAGTTTTAGAGAAATTTTCCCCTATATATCTAACGGAAATAATTATAAATTGTAAGTTTTCTTAGTCATCAGGAAAACTACCTATCGGTTTCAAAATCAATTCATGAACTTAACGTGTACTTTTTATAATTTGGGGGATTTGCTTCTCCAGACCACTCTTACGTAACCAAAGCATATCGGCTTCCAGCAGCTTTAACCGTCTCAAGACGTAAGAAGCCATACATATATTGTATTGCATTTGGATCCAATTTCTTTTTTCTTTCTTTTAACTCTAGTCTAAGCCATTTGAAGATGAAAAATATTGCAGAAGGCAAATTACTGTTGTAGACTTTGATGGAATTCTGGGGGAGATTAAACGTTAGGTTATATATATAGCTGTACAGTATTTCATATAATTGTTGAGAAGCATATGCTTTTCTCGTTGGGTCAGTATAAATTTAAGTAAATGTTTACTTTCAAGTTCTCAATAACATGCTAATTGGTTGACTTTTGATGGTTTTTGTTAGTTTTCAGGGTGTTGATATTCAATTCCCTTGGAAACTGCTTGTTATTTTTTTTTAATCATGAAAATACATGAGAGCTTGGATACAAGTAGCCCTTGGTGGTGAAAATTCTCAAAAAAGTAATTTTTAAAGGTAAATGAAAATGCATCGTTAACTACTGGAAAACCAGATTATCATTTATGATTGTCAGTTAACATCAGAAGGAAATAAAAAAAAGGCAAATTTCTGAGTGAAGAAATAATATATATATATATATATATATATATATATATATATATATATATATATATATATATATATATATATATATATATATATATATATATATATATATATATATATATATGAAAATAACAATGTCCATTTTCTGGCAAGTTTCCCAATGGGAAGTTAACAGACCTAACTATGTTAACTACATGTAAATTACCTTATTATTATAAGAGCATGAGACCTTTGGTCCCCCTATCCACTTTCCATCTAATCTAATTAAACCTAAGCTACTATTGTTAAAAACACTTCGAACGCCATTGAAAACTCGTAATTACAGTGTCAGTGATAAACATGTTGAAAAGTGAAGTATTTTACCTTCACTTGTTGTGAAAGTGAATATTTTATAGGACACTCAGAATTAGGTATGTACTACTCTTAGAAGTGCATAATATTGAGGGCCTCCCATTCAGTAGGAAAATTCAAGAAACCTCATTTAATATTGGGTAAATTAACAGGAGGTTTGGAGGCCAAAGCCATTAGGACAAAACATTCATGAAATTCATTATTGTATTAGAGTAGATTAGTTCACTCCCAGTTAAGGAAGGAATTGATAACTGACATTGTTTTTGTGGTTTTAGGCAATTTTTAATGTTCGGATTTTAGCAGTTCGCTCAGAAATAAGTAAGTTTTTATGATTTTCTCCTCTTGCGTTTATACTTGACATTATAGTTAACCAGTGCTTGCTGATGGGTTTTCTGCATTGTGCATTTTTCTTTTTCTTTATTGATATGCGAGTTTTTGTGATTGTATCCCACCTTATCACTGAATTTCCATGCTCTTCTCCATACTTAGTGGAGAAAAGAAGTTAAGATATCACAAAATTAGCAATTCCCAAAAGAAATTAATATCAATAGGTTTTCTCGTAGAGAACAAATCCTTTGAAAAACAGTATTATCAAATAGAGGGTGTGCAACACAACATTTACCCATATTTGCAACAATTGAGTCTGTGAATATTATGCAGAGCAGATATTAAGACCATCTAGTCAGTGGATATTAGGATGTAAAGGAAAACCAAATTACTCAACATATACATGGTAAAGGATGAGTAGTCGCCGTGGCTCAAGCGGTAGCGTCCGCGACTCTGAGGCGTCAGGTTGAGGGTTTGCGCTCCGTCATGGTCTGAGGTTAGCAAGGGCATGCACTCAGGGTAACGATTACATCTGCCAAAACAAGTCCTTCGCAAGAAGGCAAACGTCCTAGCCCTTGGTAGGAAAGGGAGTCCGTGACGTAAAACAGGAACCGAATACATGGTAAAGAATGTATGAAAAAAAATCGTCTAATTAGAAAAAAAATATTTCAAAGAAAAACTTTCGCTTTTGTTTCAGTTATGTCAAATTTTGGTAAAGGTCCAGTATAACTCCGGCGCCTTAAGTTTGGTTTATTATCTTCCATACCTTCACAAAACCCCTTGTATACATATACTAATACATCAGTAAAATGTGTCGGAAAGCACATTCTGTTATAATAATAATAACATAATCTAGGGAAATATGATGCCATGTCGGAAAAAAATCCTTAGTCAAACCTGGAAAAATCCCTAACTCACATAATACTGTAAGTGTAAGGCATTTAACGAAATCAATGCTGACCCTCTAACCCCGTGCATCCAAGATATTGTTCAACTTCCTTTAGGATATAAAGAACAACTCTGAAATACAGTGTTATCCTTCTGTTTGTTTTTGTAATTGATAATAACACCCTCAGTCACTCACTCATGAAACTCAAATATCAGTTGCTGGATTAATCACACTGACATTGAACAGACTACTTGGGAATTGATATTTTCTTTCATAATATGGTGTAATATTGCCTAAAATAATCTAGGCTAAGGAACTAGATATGAGTATGATACTAAATGCCCCAGAGCTTTTACTGCTTGTAAATATGTCATTGGGTGGAAGTTTGCATAGCTCTGTTCTAATTACCCTTTGTTTGCCGTTGATAAATAGTTTTGATGAAAGTATGTAGCCCATTATGTTTAGGGGCTGTAGTAGTGTTTCATGTCTTCTCTTTCATTTTGTCACTGTGGATCTGTTCAAAAATTAGTTTGTTTGCAGTTCCATGCTCACAGCATTATAAGCTGTGGCATCTAGATAGGGAAGGGTCAGCATAGTTTTTGTTTTTGTTTCCATTGATACTAAAATGGATCACCAATGTAATTGTTGGGCTGGAACTATTAAAACAACTCGATATTGGGTGTAACAAAGCAAGCTCAGGAGAGAGAGAGAGAGAGAGAGAGAGAGACTATGGGCTGTTTGAGAAAAAAAAAATCCTCTTTCAAAGCTCTTATACTAAAATATGATCATTATACCGATGTTCAAAAAAATTAGGAGTAATTTGTGGTGGATATTATTGCTTGATATTTAAACCACGAGTTTCATTAAATCATGACCTTTGGGAGTGGTGGAGCTTTAAGTTTAAAAAAAAAAAAAAAAGTTTCTTATATACAGTATGGTTAAATAAGTCCAGAAATTGGTTTCCGACTTTCTCTAAGGTTTTGTTTTATTGGGTAAACGTGTGAGTCATTGCCAAATGAGGAAAAATATTAACTAGTATATTATGTATTGATATTTTTTTAACAATGCTACATACGTTTCTGATTATGTATTATTAAAATAACACATAATCACAAAACATGCGTTATGTGGCCTCCCTTTAACTTCATACATATAGAGATGCACCTCTACGTACGAACTTTCATAGATACGAACGATGTGTGATTACCTAATTGTGTTTACGGGAAAGAGCCCAAAGCTCGTATCTTCCCGTCTCCTCATCGGTTCCATTTTGTAATTAGTGATACTTATCATACCTGTCCTTAAAACTATGGATTGAGATAGCATTAACTACCTCCTCGCTTAGCCAATTCCAATTATCAACTACTCTTACACTGAAAAAGTATTTCCTTACATCCTGCAAAGAAGTTTTCTTACGAAGCTCCAAACTATGACCTCTAGTTCTAGAGCCAGCCATATCAAAATATCGATCCCTATCCACTCTATCATAACCATGAAGGTATTTAAAGACTGTCACCATATCCCCCCTCAATCTTCCAGCTTCGAGTGATGGTAAGTCTAATTCCCTCAGCCTCTCATCATAACTGAGATTACGTATTTCTGGCACCAGTTTCGTGGCATGTCTTTGAACTTTTTTCATGCTTAGTTATGTGCTTTTTCAAGTGCGGGTTCCAAAAGGGGGCTGCATATTCGAGTTTTGGCCTCGCATAGGTTACATAAATATTTCTGAACATTTCCTTGTCCATGTGCCTGAAGGCTACCCTTACATTTGATAAGAAGGTATATGCTGCCCTTACTATGCCATTTATATGTATTTCTGGAGACAAATCTGCCAGTATGTTTATTCCTAGATCTCTCTCATTTTCTGTCTCATGCAGTTGTACTCCAGCCACTGAGTAGTTAAGCTTGGGCCTTCTTGCACTTGTACCCATTCTCATTACCTTACATTTTGAAGTATTGAATTTCATAAGCCACTTTTCTGACCACTCATGCAGACTATTTAGATCTTCCTGAAGTTCTCTACCATTGTTCTCGTTTCCTACTTTCTTCACAATCTTTGCATCATCTGCAAACATATTCATGAATGAATTTACAGACTCTGGTAGGTCATTTACATATACAAGGAACAAAAGTGGCCCTAAAACTGAACCCTGTGTAACTCCACTACTAACTCTTCTCCATTCAGACACTGAGTGTCTTGCTCTAACCCTCTGTTCCCTTCCTTCTAAATAAGTTTTTATCCATTTCAAGACATTTCCACTTATTCTAGCCATTGCTTGCAGCTTCCTAATAAGTCTCCCATGTGGAACATTGTCAAACGCTTTCTGGAAGTTTAGTAATATGCAATCTGCCCAGCCCTCTCTTTCCTGTAAGATTCGGCTTACCTCATCATAAAATTCTAATAAGTTTGTTACTGTTGATCTACCTTCTCTGAAGCCATGTTGCCTCACTGACAAAAAGTTGAAGGATTTCAAGTGAAGAGAGATATTTTTCCTTAGTAGTTTGTCCATAACTTTGCAAACTATGCTGGTCAAGGAAACTGGTCTATATTTCAGAGCCGTATCCCTCCTTCCCTTTTTGAAGATAGGTATCACGTTTGCTTGTTTCCAGCATCTTGGAATCTCCCCTGACTCCACTGACATTTTATATGATACTTAGTGCCACTGATATTGAGTTTGTGCATTTTTTAAGTACATGAGGGGATATATCATCAGGACCTGTAGCTTTATGAACATCTAACTCCATCAGCGCTTTGCATACCTCTGTGGCTGCAAGGTTGATGTTCTCTAATACCGACCCTTGAGTTTCTTCTCTGCAATCTTAGGGGGTGGGGTATATTCTGCGGTAAATACTGACTGAAACTCCTTTTTCAATTCTTTGCAGATTGTGTGTGATTACCTAATTGTGATTACCTAATTGTGTTTACGGGAAAGAGCCCAAAGCTCGTATCTTCCCGTCTCCTGATCGGTTCCATTTTTAGACTTAGTGATACTTATCATACCTGTCCTTAAAACTATGGATTGAGGTAGCATTAACTACCTCCTCGCTTAGCGAATTCCAATTATCAACTACTCTTACACTGAAAAAGTATTTCCTTACATCCTGCAAACAAGTTTTCTTCCGAAGCTTCAAACTATGACCTCTAGTTCTAGAGCCAGCCATATCGAAATATCGATCCCGAGAGAGAGAGAGAGAGAGAGAGAGAGAGAGAGAGAGAGAGAGAGAGAGAGAGAGAGAGAGAGAGAGAGAGAGAGAGAGAGAGAGAGAAATTAAAAGTTATTTGTGCTACAGTCTCACAGCAACAACGACAAAAATAATAATAATGATAATAATATGTATGAGAGAGAGAATGAACAGTTCTTTGCGTTATCATCAGTTCATTGTCTCACAACAACAGCAATAATAATGATATTAGGAATAGTAATAAGTATGAGAGAAAGAACTCAGGCGACTTGTTACAGTGCTTTCAAATATGCATGTGTGTATATGTTTAATATACACATGCTGTGCACACAGTTAGAATAGGAAATGAGCTTGGGTTATACCAGATTGGATAGGGGAGCAACCAACACTAGTTTCAAAAGTAATGGCCAAAGTGAAACAAACATAGTCTATTAAGTATTTATTGAATTATAATAGTAATAATACAGTGGTACCTCTAGTCACGAACTTAATTCATTCATTAACCCCATTCATGAGTCAAAATGTTCGTAACTCGAAACAATTTTTCTTATTGAAATTAATGTAATATCATTTAATTCGTTCCCCAGCCCCAGAAATATACTATTTTAAATTTTTTTATGGGTTTATATGTTACAAAAATATATGAATGATAGGAAAATAACCTTAATCATAGCAAACTATTCTACTGTACTAAAAACATGGTACAGTATTTACATTTGTGATTGATTGTTGCTGGCACATGTGCATGTTGGTGGAGGAGGACTACTCCTTCAAAGGAGAGTCCCCCTCCATAAAAACGTTGGGCAACTGTTCAGGTACAGGCTGTATTCTGGTGTTTTCTCTCTACATGTATGTTCTCTCTTGGAAGCAGAGATCCAGAGAAATTTGTGTTTTTCTTTGTTGATAAATTTTTCTGAAATGAGACATCACATTGTCATTTAAAATGTTCACTGCTCTGTTGCTCACAGTTTTTTCCGGGTGATAAATCTCAATGAAAGCCTGCACATCACTTCACTCACCAACAATTTCTTTAAACTCTTCACTTGAAACCAACCCTCACATCCCCTCTCATTATTTTGTAGGTGTTTACCGTAACAATCTATCAGCACTTCCATTCTTTTCCTCTTACTCATGTCCATCTTAATCGCTTCATCTTCCACGTGTCCTACAACTCCTGTTCGACCTGATTCCCTTCTATTACTACTACTGCTGCTGCTACATTTTCTTCGTTAGAAACTTTTCCGATGTTCAAATGGGGTTGCAGATTCTCACAAGCCAAGTTGTAGACTACTGGTTTAGAGTGACTTAGAATTTTACGACCGGATCCTCTCCTTTCATCAACCCTCCCCATGTATTAGGGCTTTGGTTCTGCCCTGAGGTGAGCTAGGTAGGTTTCCCAGTGGCTGGAATACTATTTCTACCACTTTTACCAAATACTGTACTAACAGTCATATCTAGGACTTGTGGCTGAGCGTACAGAGTCAGCAACTTTTTCTCTGCAGGACTTAAGTTTGAGTCCCTTCGGGAAAACTTTTTATTTTATATGTAATTGTATTCTCATTTTTATTGTTGCTATTCTTCTTCTTTTGATTATTATTATTATTACTATTATTTTTAATATTACAAGTACTTCTATTATTATCATTGTTATCCTTATTATTATCATTATACTAATTGATTTCAATCTTATGATGATACTGAACTAAAATTACTTCCTTTGTATTTGTTTTTGCTGATTTTATTATCTTTATTCCAATCGATATTCATGTGGGAAATTTTGTCGTATCTTATATAGTTATTATAGTTTTACAATTATTATTCTTATCATATTAATGCAGTAAAACTATTATTATTATTATTATTATTATTATTATTATTATTATTATTATTATTATTATTATTATTATTTTTATTATGAATGATGGGAAGCTAGTGACAAATAATGAAAATAGAAATCCACTGTAGAGCATTTTGTATTTAATTACTAATTAGAAAAAAAAGCTTTCACTTTCCTCTGAAAGCATTATCAAGATTCAAAAGCATTTGCTTGCTGAAGAATTATATTCAGTACGAATACAATACTATTGTTAGTGTTACTAGTATTACTGTATTACCGTTCTTTTTATTATTATTATTATTATTATTATTATTATTATTATTATTGGTATTACTATTTTTATTATTGTATTTTTATTTGCATATAATTATTATTTACTTAATACTTGTAATCATTGTAATTACTGTATTGGTATTCTCGTTATTATTGTTACTTTTATTACTTCTAATATTATTATTATCTTTGCCTACTTATATTTTTTACTCAAGTCTATTATTTCTTTTTTTTTGACATTGTTGTTATTCATTTCCTTATATTCATTCCTTTCACTTTATTCACGATTTTATTCTTTAATCTAACATTCACTATGTCATAAAACCACCACGATTCCTAATTCACTTCATGAATAATAATAATAATAATAATAATAATAATAATAATAATAATAATAATAATAATAATAATAATAACAGTAATAATGACAGCAAAAGTACCAATAATAAAATTGAGAATGATAATAAAAGCTAAAAGATAATAATAATACCAAAAGTAATAATATTAACAAGAACAGTTATCTTATTTAGTTAAAGATAATAATAGTTGTAGAAGTAATACAGATATAGTAATAATAATAGCAGCAACTACTACTACTTTGTTTTTCAGATTTAGCCCATTGCTATATGGGCTTTCGTGCACCTTTTCCTGTCTCACGTGTCTTGTTCCCTTAGCCCCATGTCTTGCATATAATTTTGTATAGTATCCTGCGATCTTAACAACAATAATGAAGATAATAAAAATAACAATTAATATAATTATTTTGTCAAAACACTATGTAAATATTAATGATAATAATAATAATAATATGAATATGAAAAGAATAGCAATAATGAAACTATGATAATTATTGAAGTAAAATTTTTTCTTTATGAATATCCAAGTGAATAATAAAAAAAAAGATAAAAGTAGGAATTAATTTCAGTAAAGAATCATAATAAGAATTAAAGTAATAAGTATGATGATAATATTCCCAATAGATGCAAAGGCCTCCAAGTCTTAGAATACGCACTTTCAATTTGTAGAGAAAAAGGAACTGTCATCCAACTTTGGCGAAAATGGTAATATTTGAAATAATCTATTTCATGAGTTTGTCAAGGAGTATATTATCCTAGATTATGTGTTTTCAGTGTAAAGAGATAATTGTTAATACATGTTATGTTGATGGTATATTTTATACAGCGATTAAAAGTAAAAAAAAAGGGATGAACGTAAGTTGGATGATTTTTCTCTAAAGTTGAGCAAAGGTAAGAGCCTCGGCCTTCTCATCCGACGCCACAGATTTGTGAGTTAGAAGAGAGGAAGTTCTATTTCTTCAGTCGTCCTAACCGCTCCAGTAACTAACTGCTCAGTTTCTTCAGATTACAAAGAATGCACATATCGATTTCAATACCAATAATATCATGAAATATGAAATCGATAGTTGGGTTGGGTAAGTCGTGCCATTTTGCGTTTAATGTAGGCTCTTCAAATCTAATAACTTAATCGGGCAACTTAGCTTGTATATTTATCCTTAGGCAAACGTATTTTATATGTCTTTGTAGTGATAAAGTTGAGGTGTTTAGCATTTTAAGACACCTATGCAGGAATTTTAAATGAAATGCCGAAAAGTTGAGAAGGCCGTTACAAGGGCACCTTTTGTACGTTTCCCCACTGAAAATTTGCCCACGTTCAAAAACTCGCATGTTCATGTTGTAATACGACTTGCAAATGCCTATAACTAGCAACAGTTTTTTGTACACTGAGCGTTTTACCGTCAATGTTAGATTTTTAACTTGAAATTTGCTCAAAATAAGGGATGATTAGCTTCGCTTTCATATTATCAAACCCGTTTTTAGGGTTTTACTTGAAATGCACCTTTAGGGGCCATTACTACTTGCCTGAGAATATAATTCGTTGTCAATAATAATAATAAAGATCTTTCTCATCATTAAGACCCCCATTGGTTACTTGAAGTTAGTTTCTGAGAATGACTTAGTATTTTGTTCAGTGTACCAAAAGATGTATCTTGAGTTTTAATTGTTTACAAACGTAACCAATTTCTGGGTAGAGGTGGGTCTTTTGTAGACAGTCAGTGTTCCCAAAGGGGGAGGGGGGGGTGTTGAGTATAGTGAACTTTTAATCTTCACTCGTTTTGAATATTAATGATTTTTGTTGCCCTTACTACAGGTGGATACCAACCCTAAGCTGGGATTTGTTAGTGATTATTGTGGCCTTGTATGTTCTTTAACTCACAGATCATATTACTGTGATTTGATTCACTGGCTTTCATGAGTATAGAATTATTTCAGTTTTCTTTCAATTGATTTTATAGTAAATGAAACCTTAGAGTACATAAACCTCATTCTGTCGATTAATAGCGTAGTTATGAAAGAATTCAGGGAAGCCTGTATGTAATTTCTAATAGGCTTGTCAGTATGTGCTCTTCACCAAACAAAATAATTAATCACACTTCAGCAGAAATACCAAAATTTGGACAATATTTTAATGTATTTAAAAATAATGAAGAGGATAATCACTTATATTGTTAATAATGAAACTTATGGATATTTGAGATAAGGACAGTTTTTCCTGATAGCAAAATTGAATCAAAATTAGGGAACATACGGATGAAGTGTAGAATGATGTCTTGACATACATTTGTCAGAAGCTAAACAGTATAGCAGACTATTTTATGTACAGTACTGTACGTAGGTAATTTTTTACCTCCACTATAAATCCTCATTTAAATGGGGGTGGACATAGACCACTTGTCGTTGGGAAATGAAGGGAGGTAATTAAGGCTGGATACCCTGCCTAGCACTCCGCTGTGGGATCAAACATGCGCTTGTTATTTCTTGAGTTTAGCATTCTAACCTCTAAGCTACTGGGGGCCTTACGTAGGTACGATTCATTATGGTTAATCCAACTCCTGCATATGCTTTAAGTGCACTTTTTTTCACCTATGCAGTGTTTTGGAATAGGATAAGGTGAAAATTATCAACTAAATTTTATAGGTCAATAAATTTCTTATTATTTACAATACCCTAATGTAGTCAGTCATTGTTATTCTAGTAATAAAAGAAAGAGATCTTTGCTTTGCTAAGAGTTCTGCATTGTAACTACTTTATATATATATATATATATATATATATATATATATATATATATATATATATATATATATATATATATATATATATATATATATATATATATATATATATATATATATATATATATATATATATATATATATATATATATATACCTAGTTTTCAGAATAACGCAAAGATATATATATATATATATATATATATATATATATATATATATATATATATATATATATATATATATATATATATATATATATATATATATATATATATATATATATACCTAGCTTTCAGAATAACGCAAAGATATATATATAATATATATATATATATATATATATATATATATATATATATATATATATATATATATATATATATATATATATATATATATATATATATATATATATATATATATATATATACCTAGTTTTCAGAATAACGCGAAGATAGGTTCTCAGAAGTGACGGGTAAATGGAAAAAACGAGTCATTTTCCATAGGAAACAATGATAAGGGCATAGATACGTTCCACAACCTCACATAGACACACTATGCTAAAGATATAAGATATGTAAAACATATTTTATAAGTACATAACAAAGCAGAAAGACCTGTAGTTATTTATATTAACATGCAAATAGTGTACAGTATAAAGATATACAGATTTATTGTACAGTAAACAAATTAATGCACTCTTATTATGCGGTGGGCAAGAGGCATATACTGGGACGTGCATGGTGGCCAGTGTTGCCAGATAAAGCGGATGTTTTTATTTTCAAATGTATGGTACATTTTAAGATTTATATTAATTACAAGATGGTAGTACTGTAATTTAAAAAAAAATGTACTTCATCTTTAAGATACTTGAAAGAACTTACCAATTTACATGTATATTTTTTATATTTATAATTTCTCTCATTCATCTATTCTGGCAACACTGATGGTGGCGGTGAGTACGAGGCTGCAAATGTTTTGCCGCCTCCGTATCAGCTGATGCACCCTTGGAATGTTCAGATTAAGGAAAACATTGAACAGTTCAGAAAAGAGTTCCAGGAGCTGAATATGGAAAATGATGCCATGAAGACGTCCTTTGCTGATGCACTAAAGGGGAATGTGGCAGTAAAAGAGGCTGTAAAGGTGGTGGCACTGGAAAACATACAAACAGTTGACTATAAAGAGACAGTAATCGAAAAAATGAAAGACGTTGTGATGGAAAGGGCAAACCCACTCATCAGACAGGCACTTGATAAGGAGAAGACAGTGGTAATCTCAGGCATAAGTGAATCCCAGGAGCCAACATGGCAGGGGAGACTTGAAGAAAATAAAGCTAACGTTGTAGACCTGATAAGAAAGCTTGGAGTAGTATGTGGTCCTGAGGATATTGTAAACATACACCAACTAGGTAAATATTCGAGGGAAGGAAAGCCGAGACCAACAAAAGTAACCTTTGAGAGAGGGGAGACATGTAGGGAAATATTGTTGAGAAAAAAAAGTCTAAAAGACCTTCAAGAATGCAAAGAAGTGTTCATTAGACGATACAGAACACAGGAAGAGATGGGAAAGATCAAAAACTTGTTGCAAGAGGCAAGAAGGTTAAATGATGAAAGAAATGAAGAAGAGAAGAAAAATTTTCGTTACAGAATACTTCCAGACAAAGGGGAGATAAAGAAGATAATGACAGAAGATCAGGGGATGGGGCCTCATTAAGATTGTTATACACAAATGCTGATGGATTAGCTGGTAAGGCAGTAGAATTAAAAGATAGGATTCACAACAGTAAGGCAGATATAGTAGCAATTACAGAGACTAAGTTGAGTGAGGACATAAACAGTGTCACAGTTTTTCCTAAGGGCTTCAGAATACTAAGGGTCGAAAGATCTGAGAGGACTGGTGGAGGGATAGCACTGCTCATAAGTGAGAGGATTCAAGTTGAAGAAATAAACTTGGCTATAGAAAGTGAGTTCAGGGAATTTCTTGTTGCTCGCATAAATACTGGGTCAGAGAGCATTATAATAACTGTTGTATACAACCCACCAAGGAACCAAAATAGGCTTGAAATTTATGAGGAAAGTCATATAGGTACGATTGAAGTCATAAACTCAGTTGTTAACATGGCGCGGGAGAAAAAATGTAGGATTTTGATTATGGGAGACTTTAATCATAAAGAGATAGATTGGATAAATCTTGACCCACACAGTGGTGAGGACTCATTTGGGGCAAGATTCCTAGATTGCGTACAAGGGAATTTCCTACACCAACATGTAATGGAACCAACAAGAGCCAGGGGTGGGGATGAGCCATCACTACTTGATCTAGTGTTCACAGATAATGTGTTGGATATTGAAAATATTGAGTATGAACCACCAATTGGAAAGAGTGACCACTGTGTGTTGTTGATGGAGTATATCATTGAAGACATTCTTCCTGAGAGTAGAGGCACTGAGGACATGAGGAGGAACTATCCGAAAGGAGATTACATCAAAATGAATGAGCTTTTTGCAGTTATTGACTGGAGAACCTTATTTTACAACAAATCTGTACAAGAAATGTATGACATCTTTTGTGAGAAATATGGGAAGATAGTAGATTGCTGCATACCTGTCACCAAAGTAGGTGTAATTCATGCCAGAGAGAAATGGTTCGATAATGGGTGTAAAAGAGCTAAGGAGTGGAGAGACAAATGCTGGAAAAGGTATAGGAGGAGAAAAAACATAAATGCCTGGCAAACCTACAAAAGAGCAAGAAATGACTACCTAAGTAAAAGGAGAGATTATGAGAGGGACATCACCAGGAAGGCTAAAGAAAATCCCAAGCTTTTCCACAGCTTTATCAGAGGAAAACTGAAGGTGAAAGAACAGGTTTTAAGGCTAAAGAGAGCGGATGGAAGCATCACTGAGACGGACGAAGAGATCTGCAAAGAATTGAACAAGGAGTTTCAGTCAGTATTTACAGTAGAAAATACCCCACCCCCTCAGATTGCAGTGATAGAAGCTCAAGGGCCGGTATTAGAGAACATCAACCTTACAGCCACAGAGGTATGCAAAGCGCTGATGGATTTAGATGTTCATAAAGCTACAGGTCCTGATGACATATCCCCTCATGTGCTTAAAAAATGCGCAAACACAATATCAGTGGCACTAAGTATCATATTTAAGGAGTCACTGGAGTCGGGGGAGATTCCAAGATGCTGGAAACAAGCAAATGTGATACCTATCTTCAAAAAGGGAAGGAGGGATACGGCTCTGAACTATAGACCAGTTTCCTTGACCAGCATAGTTTGCAAACTTATGGAGAAACTACTAAGGAAACATATCTCTCTTCACTTGGAATCCTTCAACTTTTTGTCAGTGAGGCAACATGGCTTCAGAGAAGGAAGATCAACAGTAACAAACTTATTAGAATTTTATGATGAGGTAAGCCAAATCTTACAGGAAAGAGAGGGCTGGGCAGATTGCATATTCCTAGACTTCCAGAAAGCGTTTGACACTGTTCCACATGGGAGACTTATTAGGAAGCTGCAATCAATGGCGAGAATAGGTGGAAATGTCTTGGAATGGATAAAAACTTACTTAGAAGGAAGGGAACAGAGGGTTAGAGTAAGACACTCAGTGTCTGAATGGAGAAGAGTTAGTAGTGGAGTTCCACAGGGTTCAGTTTTAGGGCCACTTTTGTTCCTTGTATATGTAAATGACCTACCAGAGTGTGTAAATTCATTCATGAATATGTTTGCAGATGATGCAAAGATTGTGAAGAAAGTAAAAAACGAGAACAATGGTAGAGAACTTCAGGAGGATCTAAATAATCTGCATGAGTGGTCAGAAAAGTGGCTAATGAAATTCAATACCTCAAAATGTAAGGTAATGAGAATGGGTACAAGTGCAAGAAGGCCCAAGCTTGACTACTCGGTGGCTGGAGTACAACTTCAAGAGACAGAAAATGAGAGAGATCTAGGAGTAAACATACTGGCAGATTTGTCTCCAGAAATACATATAAATGGCGTAGTAAGGGCAGCATATGCATTCTTATCAAATGTAAGGGTAGCCTTCAGGCACATGGACAAGGAAATGTTCAGAAATATTTATGTAACCTATGTGAGGCCAAAACTCGAATATGCAGCCCCCTTTTGGAATCCGCACTTGAAAAAGCACATAGCTAAGCTCGAAAAAGTTCAAAGACATGCCACGAAACTGGTGCCAGAAATACGCAATCTCGGTTATGATGAGAGGCTGAGGGAATTAGACTTGCCATCACTCGAAGCTAGAAGAGTAAGGGGGGATATGGTGACAGTCTTTAAATTCCTTCATGGTTATGATAGAGTGGATAGGGATCGATATTTCGATATGGCTGGCTCTAGAACTAGAGGTATAGTTTGAAGCTTCGTAAGAAAACTTGTTTGCAGGATGTAAGGAAATACTTTTTCAGTGTAAGAGTAGTTGATAATTGGAATTGGCTAAGCGAGGAGGTAGTTAATGCTATCTCAATCCATAGTTTTAAGGACAGGTATGATAAGTATCACTAAGTCTAAAAATGGAACCGATCAGGAGACGGGAAGATACGAGCTTTGGGCTCTTTCCCGTAAACACAATTAGGTAATCACACGCTATTTCCATGACGATATTATATTGAAAATTTGTTTGCTGTTTGTTATTAATGCTTTTTTTCAATTTTCTTCATAATATCCGATCGCATTAAGCGGTAGAAGAGGAGTAGGATGCAGCAGAACGAACCTCTATTGGCAAACGTTTTGCTACTTTCATATCAGCTGAAGCACCCTCACACGCTATTTCCCTAACGATATTATATTGAAAATATGATTGCTGTTTGTTCTTAATGCTTTTTTCAAATTTTCTTCATAATATCTGATTGCATTAAGCGGTAGAAGAGGAGGAGGATGGCGGAAAAGTGCCTCCGAGGCGGTCAATTTTTACTAAAATGAATTTATATATTTTTTTTATTTTTTTGCATGGGCATTATTTGCAAATTTCGTATTATTTTTTAGGGGTGTTTTTGCAATTTTGCGGTTAAAAGAAATGCGGAAAAAAGGAACAAGGTGTAATATATATATATATATATATATATATATATATATATATATATATATATATATATATATATATATATATATATATATATATATATATATATATATATATATACAGTGTTCCTCCGGTTATTCGCGTTTCTTGGTTCGCGTTCTCACTGTATCGCGGGTTTTTTTTTGGCCAAAAAAAAAAAATAATAATAATAAGATTATTGTGACACCAGGATGGGCCAAAAAAGATAAAATAAAACAGACTTTATCAGGTTGTAAAGAGAAACAGAGATGGAGAGTGTAATGACCTGTCAGATGTGAAGGGATTATAAAAGATGTGTAATGAATATCCAGCTCCCTGCTGGGTTTTATTATACCTCTGCATTACTTTCATGATGTCTATTCTAATAATTCTGCTTAGATATTATTATTATTATTATTATTATCATTGGCAACAATAATTTTCCTTTTGATGATGATTGTGGAGATTATTATCATCATCATCATTATTATTATTAAGGGCTCATCATTGTTTGTACATCTGTTGGTTTATTTACTTTAAGTAACTGTGTAAAGTGCCCCTCCCTAGTTGGCTGGGACAAAGAGAGTGTGGGGGGTTGGGTAGAATAGAATGTTGGAGAGAGAGAGAGAGAATCTTTAAGTAGCTCTTGTTCATTCAACCAAAACTACATTATTTATAGTAAAAATAATGGTTTAATTACGAATTCGTAGTAATAATAATGATAATAATAATAATAATAATAATAATACTGTAATATTCTCCCCAATCATCATCAAAGGAAAATTATTGTTGCCAATAATAATAATAATAATAATAATAATAATAATAATAATAATAATAATGATAATAATAATAATAATAATAAGATCTAAGGAGAATTTTTGGAATAGACATCATGAAAGTAATGCAAAGGTATAGTAAACCCAGCAGAGAGCTGGATATTCATTACACATCTTTCATAATCCCTTCAAATCTGACAGGTCATTACACTCTCCATCTCTGTTTCTCTTTACAGCCTGATAAAGGCCGTTTTATTCTATAATTTTTGGCCTGTCCTGGTGTCATAATCATCTGGAAAAAAAAAAAAAAATTATATATATATATATATATATATATATATATATATATATATATATATATATATATATATATATATATATATATATATATATATATATATATATATATTTTTTTTTTAAGGCTGATCCTACTTCGCGTTTTTCCTGGTTCGCGCCGGGTCCCGGAACCGAACTACCGCAATAAGGGGGGGAACACTGTACCTAGTTCTTAAAATAATGCGAAGATAGGTTCTCAGAAGTGCCGCGTAATGTAACGAGTCATTTTCCATAAGAAACAATGCTAGTGGGCATAGATACGTTTCACAACCGTACATAGACACACTATACCAAAGATATAAGATAAATAAAACATATTTTATAAGTACATAAAGCAGAAAGACCTGTAGTTATTTATATTAACATGCAAATAGTGTACAGTATAAAAGCTATACAGATTTACTGGACAGCAAACATATTAATGCACTATTATGCGGTGGGCAATGTAATGTGTATTAGCGAGTCATGGCTACTCCCCCTTACAGCTAATCGTTTCATAGATATATCTGGTTATTCAATTTATCGCAGTGATGCAGGAATGGGTGAAGGTGTATGTGTGTACGTGAAGGAAGACCTCAAGGTGAATGTCTTAAGTACTACGCTCGAGAGGCCTGACAACATGGAAGATATTTGGTTGAGTATCCAGTAAAGAAACCTTCCTTCTTTTATAATTGGGTGTGTTTATCGTCATCCGCATGCACTCTATAACTCTTTTACATATTTAAGTGAAGTCTTTACTACAATGTGTTTACGCAATAAACCCCTTTTGATTTTAGGTGATTTTAATGATGATCAGTTTGTCTCAGTTAACAAAATTAGAAAAATAACCCAATCCCTGCATTTAACCCAGAACGATTAAAAAATCCACCCGCATTACGTCTACTTCCTCAACATTAATAGACTTGGCTATTACAAACAGACCTAATTTTATTATCCACTCTGATGATGTTTCAAGCCTTGTAGGTGATCATGAGCTTCTTACCATCACTATCAATGTAAGGAAAGAAAGGAAACCTCCAGAAATTAGAACATTTCGGTCATTAAGAAATTACTCTCAAAATAATTTTCGTGACTTACTTCTAAATGATACAGATGCTTTAAATTATATTCTACGTACTAATAATGTCAATAACCAAGTTTCCTTTTTCATGAGCACTTTTATTGAATGTTTAAATTCTTGTGCTCCTTTTGTAACTAAAGAGATTAAGCGGCCCTACGCTCCTTGGATTGATGATCAAATAAAGGAGGCGATAAAAAACAAAAACAATGTGCATAAAGTGTTTAAGCTAAATAGGTTAGACCCCATGGCTGAAAGTATCTATCGAAAACAAAAAAAGAAAGTAAAAAATATGATATCCATTAGTAAATTGAACTACTTTAAAGAACAATTTTTGAAAAGTAAGGGCAACATTCAGGGTACATAGAACGTTATAAAGAAAATAATTCCTGGAAATAAAAAATCATATGGATTGCTAGGAGATTCAGAAGCTGAGCTCAAAAATAAAGTGGAGGAATTTAACATACACTTTGCCATGATAGGAGAAAACACTTTCAGGAAATCCCAAGAAAACCCCATAGATTCTAATTCACTTATGAATAATCGTCCTTCATTACCATCAAGAAACTTGAATAAATTTAGGCCACAGCCAGTCGACATCAACACTTTAATACTGACCATTAAGAGTTTAAACGCAACAAACTCTTATGGCTCTGACGGGATACCTTTTCGATTCTTGGTCGATTCCTTACCCGTTACCATTTACTATATCCTTATAATTATGAATACATCCATTGTAACAGGTGGTCATCCAGATTTTTGGAAGCATTCTATTGTGGCCCCAGTTTTTAAAAATGGAGATGCTGAAAATGTTGGAAACTACAGACCTATTTCTCTATTGCCCATCCTCTCAAAGATACTAGAAAAAATAATTGCGAACCAATTGATTGATTTTCTCGAATCTAATAAATTACTTGCAAAAAACCAACATGGCTTCCGACCAAATCTTTCCACTGAAACAGCTTTGCTCTCAGTTACCAATAAAATTTATGAAAACAAGAAAATATCCCTACTCTTGCTTCTTGATCTCTCTAAAGTATTTGATAGCGTCAACCATCAAATTTTACTCAAAAAATGCGAAGATTTGAATATTGATTCACTTTGGTTTGAAAACTATCTTGAAAATCGAGTTCAGTCAGTACGCATTGGATCAGCCATCTCCTCTCCTCAGAAAATAAAGTTTAGAGTCCCTCAGGGATCGATCTTGGGGCCTTTACTATTTCTTATTTACATAAATGATCTGCCTATATATATTCGTGACTGCCTCCTTGTTATATACGCCGATGACACTCAGATCTTACTGACAGGAGAGATTGATAAAACTAATGAATTGCTACAAAAAGTAAAGGAGGTTCTAATTAGTGCTAAAGCTTATTACAATAAGAATGGGCTCCTTTTAAACGAGAGCAAAACTCAACTCATATTCTTTGGCTCAAGGCAGTACATATCCCGTATTCCAAATAACATCAATTTAAGACTCGGCGATGTCACACTCGTTCCATCACAAAGTGTCAAAAACCTTGGAGTACATATGGACAACTTTTTAACTTTCAATATTCATATCGATGAATTGCAGAAAAAGGTTACAGGTACACTTCTCTTTATTAACTGTGTAAGTGATAGTTTCAACTTTGAATGTCGAGTCATGGTGGTGCAGTTCTTGGTACTTAGTATCTTAAACTACTACTTGAGAGTTTGGGGCTCAACTAATAAGACACAAATGGGCAGTGTAAGTAAAATGCAGAATTTCGCTGCTAAGGTTGCTGTAGGGGGCGCTCGCAAACATGACCATGTCACCCCAATATATGATAAATTAAAATGGCTCTGAATGGATGAGAAATACATTTATGAAATGTGCCTTTTAATCTTCAAAATTCATCACAAGTTTATTCCCGACTGGCTCTTCACTTTGCCAACTGTAGCTCAGATTCGAGGGGAAATATTCAACACTAGAAGTCTGGACACCCTTTATATCCCAAGAACAAACACTAATACAGGAGCTAGAGCATTAAATGTTATTGGACCTAAACTATGGAATCAACTACCACAAAACATAAGATGCAGTCAGACAATATCCTCTCTCAAAGGCCACCTTATGAAACTTCTATTGATGGATTAAGCTTCTTATGCGATGTTAGTCGATGTCCTCTTTGAAAAACAACCTCATGAAATTTTATTCAAGGATTAAGCTTTGTCCTGTCTTATCTTTTTATACTTTATCATTATTATTACATTTGTATTTTATGTGATGGCGGGGAAATTGTATACAGTCCTTTTATCTATGACATTAATGTAATATCCTCTTAATAATCTGTTTATAATTACGTTTATATAACTATTGTATTATACCTATTATGTAATAACCATTATTATTGATGGAATAAAGAATTTTGACTCTCTCTCTCTCTCTCTCTCTGCTGGAGTGTGTCCCGCCAAATTTCGGAAGCGGACGACGACTGAGTAAGCTCTACAGTT
>JAXCGZ010016273.1:0-24594 GCA_037179515.1 Halocaridina rubra
ATTAGGTTAGGTTAGGTTAGGTTGGGTTAGATTGTCGTATGAATTTTGGACTTCCATTTGAACTCACACTTTGTAAGATGACTGGGTTATCTCACCGTTTGTCACCACTGACGTAATGTTAAATTACTATGTTATAATTATTAGTACCAGACGGGTACAAGGTAAGAATGGACAAGCAGTGATTCCTTTGCTTATATTTATTCTAGAGTACAACACAACTTCGACACCTCAATGCCCCCACCCTATGACTATCACAATCTATGATCTATTCGTGCCCCTGGCAAAGTTCTAACTAACTGTCTCTGCCCTGGGTGGCTCTTGAAATACCCCCAGGGGCAGGGCGTGGCTTGACATCCAATTCTGCCAATGAAATCAAGTGACATCTAGTCCTGCCAATCAACGCCAGGTTCGAAGTGGAATCCCGCCTACTTCCGGGGAGGAGCTATTGGGCATCTCTCCAGGGCATGTACTTACGTACGGGCCACATGTTTGTGTTTCTTGTGGTTTAGGAAATGGCTAACTTCCTGGCCTTTCCTCCCTCTCGATGCCAGATCCTAAGTCTCACGGTTCCGGTCATATATCTCCTTGACACTTTCTACAAACATTGTAATAAAATATCTGTGCCCTCGACCAACCGTTACCCCTCAAGATTTGTTACAAGTTTCAGATTCTGGCTTCAGCATGACGGACTGGCTTCAGCATGACGGAAGTCATACGACATCCCTCCCAACCAAAACTGAAATATCTCTTATTTCAGTCGAAGCATGGGCTAATTTTCCGGGAGCTCTTGGACATATCCTAGCTAACATTAGTTTACAATAGAAATGGGGCCGAATTATTTAAGCTATTTTCTAAGAATTCCTATTTCTATGAATCCTATACAAATTACACAAACATAACATATATAGAGTACTTTTACAGACAACTAGAGCATGCAGGGTCTATTTCCTTGTTGGAAATCTGTAATACAAACATATTCTTATATTTAAACAACCATAACTTTAAACAATATAATTCCAGTGTGAAACTAATATCAAACATTAATTAAGATCGAAAGCCAGTTTAAATCAAAACATTAATTCATCTACTTCTCTCGTTTCTTTAAAAGACTAAATTGAGTTAATTGCGGTAAAATCATGAATTATGTAGCACATTAGCAAACAAATGAGGTAGAGTATTGGCATGTATACACATTTAAAATGATATAGACCATAACATCAACAGTAATTTCTATAAGAGACCTTACCTTCATAAATTCTATTCCTATCATTATTAGGGGCATTGATTTGTCTTAAAATTAAGCCTTAAAAACTACTCCTGAAACAAAACATGTTTTACTGTGTGTAAAGTCAAAACATTTACTGTCTCTATATGCAATTACTATTCAGAGACCACTTAATATAAAAACTTAATGAACCTAAAGATTAAATCATAATTCAAATAATAATAATGCTAAAACAAAACACTAATATTATTTAAGCAGAAAACAACTTATTAATCTTAGTTCAAATCATACAATTTATCAATGGCACTTATTCAACACTATATCTAAGGGAGACTCTGAGTTTTCGCTTAAAATTATCTTAAAGCTAGCAAAACAAAAAAAATAAACATAAAAATAAAAATATTTTGTCTTTTTAGCACCAAAGACGGTGGGGACATTTTCTTTCCCATTTTTTCAGTTCTAATACGGGGGTAATTTTAATTAACTAATAAGGGATTTTTTAAATACCCTTCTTTCTCTCTTCACTAAAGTTTGGACATGTATAGGGATTATTTTTCTTTCTCGTTTACGTGGCTTCTAAAGGTATTATTAAAATATTTTAAAATATTTCTGTGTTTCTTTTCCTCTCTTTTCACTACAGTTATGACATGTATGGGGATCTCCTTGTTTCTGGGATTTCATCAAGATTACCTGGTTTTTTAAAGTAGTTTAAAACTTTTATTTTTTTAGGACTGTTCTCCCTGTCTTAGGACGACTTTTAATTTCTCTGTCTAGGACGACTTTCGTTTTCTCTGTCCAGGACGACTTTTAATTTCTCTGTCTAGGACGACTTTTAATTTCTCTGTCTAGGACAACTTTTAATTTCTCTGTCTAGGACGACTTTCGTTTTCTCTGTCTAGGACGACTTTTAATTTCTCTGTCTAGGACGACTTTTGTTTTCTCTGTCTAGGACGACTTTTAATTTCTCTTTCTAGGACGACTTTCATTTTCTCTGTCCCTTGCTCATGAATTCTTGCTAGGTGCGATTCCACGGTTTCCCTCGGGGATTCTATTTTTTTCACTCCCTCGCTGTCCTTGCTGCAGGCCCAGGTTTGTTGCCATATCTCCGTTACTCGGATAGGCAAGACAAAAAGGACAAGGACTGGGCCCATCCGCTAATCCTTCCAGCCCGGCTTCCTCGTCCCGCCCTCGGCCGATCTTGACTAAGACCACCACGCAGGAGACCTGCAACGTCACAGCGATTCTCTTCCGTACGGCCATCCACACGTACCTTCGAAGCAGATCTCGGGATGAAAATTTGAACCTCTGTCACTACTACAGTTGTAAGAAAGGTTCCCTATGACTTCAGGGTACCAACAATGGCCATACGTTGGTAATCGAGGCTATACTTTGCCTCCCCTGCAACTGCAAGTGATTGCAATCTCTATTCAATGGGCACTAGGGACTTGTCTGAACGGACAAAATCTAAAGACTTTTAGAACTTGCAGGTCGGGGCTGCCTAGGAATAGGGTGGTAATGGAAGGTATGTGTCTACACAACTAGATTATTATTCCAAGATACTTAGGGCTTAGCAACTGCTACATAGCATTACTCTACTATAAATGTCAAAAAGAACAATCATTAAATGCTGAGAAAAGCCACTAAAGAAACATTCTTATTAGCGGTGGCTACAGTAACATCAAGTATGAATTCAGATAAAAGATACAAATCATCAAGTTACTGCTGATTTCATTTCAAAAATAATAATTAGCAACAGGCCATTGAGAGATAGCAACAATATCAGTCAACATAATAACATTACTAATAATCATGATCTAAAAATAAGAATAATAAACAATAAAAATAAATATACTAAATCAGAAATATCAATATATATACAATGGAGACTGGCATTCAGAAGTAAGAACAGAGTTCTATACTTATACTTCATAGCAATGCTCATTCTAACACAGTCTCTTTTAATATTTAAATTCCTGCTGTCATAATCAATGTATATATATAGAGCATAAGTGGCAACTCGCTGGCTCCACAATTTGTCAATGGGAGTTCTATCTATTCTCTAAACAGTTGCGGCATGTGGCACAAACATTTATGCAAATGGCGGTACTACCGATGTCTTATCAGTATTTATGCAATAACAGCATGCAACAATCTATTGACTGCAATAAAATGTAGGCACAATTATCGCCTAGCTTCGCTGGAAAAAAACACACAAAAAAACTCAAAGACAGCAACGTTCTTTTAGCATTGAACGGAGCCTCTGTCAGGCTCAGAGTCGAGTGAAAGGTAGGAGAGAGAGAGAGAGAGAGAGAGAGAGAGAGAGAGAGAGAGAGAGACTGGGCGACCGTGAAATACGTTGCGGTTTCCACTCACAAGTCAGCTGAGATGGGCCTCTGTCTTTTACTTGTACTGAAAATAAAAAATTGTCGCAGAGTATCTCTAATAATAAAATAAATAAACAAATGAACGTGAACAAACGTTAGCAATGACTATCGATAGAGTCTTACGTTTATTGTCAGAGGGCTATTCTTATTTCCTCATTAACAAAAACAAAAGCAACAAGAACTTAGTGTACAACTGCAGAACTGTCGAAGCATAAATCCATTCCTTTCTGTTTAATCCTGATAAGGACTTTACTGTAACGGCATACACATCCTCGTCTATAATGACAATTCTTTTCTTGCTATAAATCAGAGGGTTGAGTCGAAGCACACACACTCTGATGAAATTAAAGCAAAAGACCAAAATCATATGTGACAATATCTTTACTACGATCAACAAAAGCACAAATATCTTTTTTTTTTTTTTTTTTTTTTAACCGACGTCTTATAATGACTTAAATATCATTGGTTTTAAATTTAGAACTCAGCGGATAATCTCTAATAATCTCAATTATCTTTAATTAGCTCAATTGTAATCTAAAATTCATGAAAATGATAGGGATCAACCATAGTTATCTCTAGATAATCTTTTCAAAACTCTTTAAGTAAGATTTTAAAGATTTCTTCAATACAAAAGGAACTATATACAAAAACGGGTATCTAAGAATATAAGAAGTCTATCTCTGTGTATGCAATAATAAAAACAAAAAGTATATTTCATTAGCAACAGTAAAGAATGCATTTTGCTTAAACTTCAAAATCTCGTACGGAGTTGTACATAAACAATTCAAACATAAAATATATAGATTCTTTTACTATCTCGAATTTGACTTATAACTGCTCTCTCAAATACGGGATACAGCTGTGTAACATTCTTGTTGTCATTTCGTGTCAGCTCTCACTCTTTCTTTATGACCAAGCCGAAATAATTTTGATAAAACATTATCATGGCTAAAACTCGCAAAGTTTTATTTTATCAATCTAACATATCTCTTCAGACAGATAATGTATATACTGCAGCTAGCAAAGAAAATAAAGAATCATTCATAGATTCACGTCCTTTATCACGTAACATCTATCTTGGAATCTCTCGGAAATCGAATAATAATCTCAATGGCGGAGTAGGGGACAAAACAAAAATAAAACAAACTTGGCATTTCAACCATATCTGGGCAGGTGGAGAATTACTTTCTCAAACATATCCCTCACTAGATATTGCAACAGCGCATCACCTCCCATAAATACACTCCGATATGGCATGCAGAAGGACCTGGCGGATCAGGGGAACGATCTTCGCAGACTCCCCAATCATGCCTCCTAACGGTGCTTTCCGCAATTTCACCCCCTAGAGCAACCCCCCCATTATACCCCCAGTCATTCATACTCATTCTCTGCCTCACTCGCTGCATCACTTACAAAACAATCGTCCCCTTTCTGTAAAATTCCCTTTAATTTACAACGTTGGTTGTAAGAAGAGTAAGGGTGAAATCTCGGTTGGGCCGGACGGTCACAGACTGCCTCACTAGTCCTAAGTCCCATTCTAACGAACAAACAAACATTCTACTCCCATGAAGCTACGTTTGGGTGACACTGAAAAACCTTCCCTATTCTAGGACAGCACAAATTCCTCTAATTTACTCTTACTTTCACCTGCATAGCGTGAAATCAAAAAACTCATCTCTAACTAATATCACGAAATTTCTTATTCTTCAAAAAAAACATGCCACACACGTATCGTAATATTAATTCCCCATCATCATAACACAAAAAGAACGATCTGTCGTTTATGTCTTTCTTTCGCTAAAACATTACTCCCGCGGATAAAAAAAACAAACAAAAAAGAAAGAACCTTGAAAACAGGCGCAATCTTAACACTCTATTTCTTACGCTTTAAGAAATTTATATAAAAATGATTTTACACGTACTTTAAAATATCAAAGCTCAGTACAATTACTACAGATTTATAATAACGAGGTTGGGAGATCGAATGGTCACTTCCACATTCCTTTCTCGAAAATCACACGTGTTCTAAGTAAAACCTTAAAAGCGGATTCAAGTATATTACTCACGATAATTCTTACACTTAAGAAATTAATATACTGTAATAGTGATTTCACGTGCATTAAATTTGTCAATTAAAAAATCGATACATTCGCGTTCTTAAAATTCAATCTAAGCATTAATACAAATAAATGGAACGCACTTCCAACGAAATTTCTTTACATTACTCAAATTATAACAAAAATGGAGTTTATTACTGCTTATAGCTATTAGTACAAATTATCCATGTTAGTAATGGGTACAGAAATTCTACTTTTATCAACTTATTAGGCGCCACACCCCTCATAGGCGGGTTGGCTGAGTCAAAGCATAACTACAAGATAAAATGGCGGCGTCCACCGACCTCAATTTCTTTTACTAATTGTCCCATTACTCACTGGATACAGATCACAAGTACTTAGCTATTTTAAGGATGTGGTCCTGAAGAACTTCATGGCAGAAGGCAAGGAAGGAGGGGGTTCTCCTTCTTCTCTTCGAGTAAAATCGACGAATCGCCGTCTTCTTGGTCGGATCCGGCAACTTATACTTCTTGTAATGGGCATTTTCACTCAATGCTCCGGTCACACTTCGGCTTACTAAGAAATATCTTAGGAATAGTTCCTTCAAAGTTTTATAATATTCTCTATTTGACCACTCGTCACTTCTCATCCGCAGACCCAAGTATTTCAGGAAGTCGGTCGCGGGAATTATGGACGGACATTTGCGGTCTTTTACATTTGCGCCGTCGGGGTATAAAAGTGAATTTTTTACTCGAGGCGTCTTTACAACCAGGGCACGGGGTGGGGGCATGGCCTGCTGCGTTCCCTGTGTCACCACGGGGTTCGAAGCGGCCGGCTGTTCGTCGATGCTTGAGGCGTCGGTTTCACTGTCGGGGGTGTCGACGTCGACCGGGTTCCTTCTCGACGGAGCGGCGTCGGCGCGTGCTTGTAGGCGCCGCACTTGCTCCTCCAGTTTGAGAATTCTCCGGTGTTTGGCCTCATCACTCATTTCTTGAATTGGGAGATGTTGGATTTCTGCTTTTGCCATTCTTATTTTCTTTTCTTTGCACTGGTTTCTTCTGATATGAGAGTCTCTTTGTATGTTTTCCAGGCGTGATGATCCGTACTGCGCTGCCACCAAGTTGTCGTATGAATTTTGGACTTCCATTTGAACTCACACTTTGTAAGATGACTGGGTTATCTCACCGTTTGTCACCACTGACGTAATGTTTAATTACTATGTTATAATTATTAGTACCAGACGGGTACAAGGTAAGAATGGACAAGCAGTGATTCCTTTGCTTATATTTATTCTAGAGTACAACACAACTTCGACACCTCAATGCCCCCACCCTATGACTATCACAATCTATGATCTATTCGTGCCCCTGGCAAAGTTCTAACTAACTGTCTCTGCCCTGGGTGGCTCTTGAAATACCCCCAGGGGCAGGGCGTGGCTTGACATCCAATTCTGCCAATGAAATCAAGTGACATCTAGTCCTGCCAATCAACGCCAGGTTCGAAGTGGAGTCCCACCTACTTCCGGGGAGGAGCTATTGGGCATCTCTCCAGGGCATGTACTTACGTACGGGCCACATGCTTGTGTTTCTTGTGGTTTAGGAAATGGCTAACTTCCTGGCCTTTCCTACCCTCTCCTAAGTCTCATGGTTCCGGTCATATATCTCCTTGACACTTTCTACAAACATTGTAATAAAATATCTGTGCCCTCGACCGACCGTTACCCCTCAAGATTTGTTACAAGTTTCAGATTCTGGCTTCAGCATGACGGACTGGCTTCAGCATGACGGAAGTCATACGACAAGATTAGGTTAGGTTAGGTTAGGTTAAGTTGGGTTAGGTTAGGTTAGGTTAAGTTAGGTTGAGTAATTGTTATTTTTAGGTAGTTTTAGGGAATTTTTAGGGATTTTTATTGATTTTTAGGGTTTTTCAAGGGAATTTAATGGATTTTTATGGATTTTTTGTGATTTTTAAGAATATATTAGGGATTTTTGAAAATTTTTATGAATTTTTAAAGATTTCTAGAAAATTTTAGGTACTTTTTTATTGAATTTAGGGATTTTTAGAGATTATATAGGGATTTTTTGGATTTTTAAGGATTTTCTAGGTTAGATTAGGTTAGGTTAGGTTAAAGGTTAGCTTAGGTAATGCTTAGGGATTTTTAAATTATTTTTATGGATTTTTATGAATGTTTAAGGATTTTTAGAGAATTCTATGGATTTTTTGGGATTTTTAGTGATTTGGGGGGATATTTATGTGTTTTTATTGATTTTTTGGAAATTTTAAGGATTTCTAGAGAATTTTAGGGATTTTTAGTGAGTTTTAGGGATTTTTAGAGATTTTTAGGGATATGTACGGATTTATAAGGATTTTTATAGATTTTTGGGGATTTTTAGTGAATTTTAGTGACTTTCAAAGACTTCTAGGGGATTTTTACGGAGTTTTTAAGAATTTCAATTTATTTTTGGTGATTTCTCGGGATTTTTAAAGATTATTATGGATTTTTTTGAAATTTTCCTGGATTTTTAGGGATATTTAGTGATTTGTAGTGATTATTAGGGATTTTTTTAATGATTTCTTTAGGTTAGGTTAGGTTAGGTTAGGTTAGGTTGGGTTAGGTTAGGTTAGGTTAGTTAGGTTAGGTTAGGTTAGGTTAGGGTAGGTTAGGTTAGGTTGGGTTGGGTTAGTTTAGGTAAGGTTGGGTTAGGTTGGGTTGGGTTAGGTTAGGTTAGGTTAGGTTAGGTTGGGTTAGGTTGGGTTAGGTTAGGTTAGGTTGGGTTGGGGTAAGTTGGGTTGGGTTAGGTTAGGTTAGGTTAGGTTAGGTAGGTTAGGTTAGGTTAGGATTAGGTTAGGTTAGGTTAGGTTAGGTTAGGTTAAGCTAGGTTCGGTTGGGTTAGGTTAGGTTAGGTTTGGTTAGGTTAGGTTGGGTTAGGTTAGGTTGGGTTGGGTTAGGTTAGGTTAGGTTAGGTTAGGTTGGGTTGGGTTAGGTTAGGTTAGGTTAGGTTAGGGTTAGGTCAGGCTAGGTTAGGTTAGGTCAGGTCAGGTCAGGTTAGGTTTGGTCAGGTCAGGTTAGGTCAGGTTTGGTTAGGTTAGGTTAGGTTGGGTTAGGTTAGGTTAGGTTGGGTTAGGTTAGGTTGGGTTAGGTTAGGTTAGGTTAGGTTAGGTTAGGGTAGGTTAGGTTGGGTTGGTTTAGGTTAGGTTAGGTTAGGGAGGGTTAGGTTAGGTTAGGTTAGGTTGGGTTAGGTTAGGTTGGGTTGGGTTAGGTTAGGTTGGGTTGGGTTATGTTAGGCTAGGTTAGGTTAGGTTAGGTTAGGTTGTGTTAAGTTAGGTTAGGTTAGGTTAGGCTGGGTTGGGTTATGCTAGGTTAGGTTAGGTTGGGTTGGGTTAGGTTGGGTTGGGTTAGGTTAGGTAAGGTTAGGTTAGGTTGGGTTGGGTTAGGTTAGGTTAGGTTAGGTTAGGTTAGGTTGGGTTAGGTTAGGTTGGGCTAGGTTAGGTTAGGTTAGGTTAGGTTGGGTTGGGTTACATTAGGTTGGGTTAGGTTAGGTTAGGTTAGGTTGGGTTAGGTTGGGTTAGGTTAGGTTAGGTTGGGTTAGGTTAGGTTAGGTTAGGTTAGGTTAGGTTGGGTTAGGTTAAGTTAGGTTAGGTTAGGTTGGGTTAGGTTAGGTTAGGTTAGGTTAGGTTGAGTGATTGTTATTTTTAGGTAGTTTTAGGGAATTTTTTGGGATTTCTACAAATTTTTAAGGAATTTTTATGGATTATTTGAGACTTTTTGGAATTTTTATTGATTTTTAGGGTTTTTCATGGGAATTTTATGGATTTTTATATATTTTTGTGATTTTTAAGAATATTTTAGGGATTTTCGAAATTTTTTATGAATTTTTAAAGATTTTTAGAAAATTTTAGGTACTTGTTTTATTGAATTTTAGGGATTTTTTGAGATTCTAGGGATTTTTGAGAATTTTAGGGATTTTTAGAGCTTATGTAGGGATTTTTTGGATTTTTAAGGATTTTCTAGATTAGATTAGGTTAGGATAGGTTAAAGGTTAGTTTAGGTTATGTTTAGGGATTTTTAAGGGATTCTTATGGATTTTTATGAATGTTTAAGGATTTTTAGAGAATTCTAAGGATTTTGGGGGATTTTTATTGATTTTTGGGGATATTTATAGATTTTTAAGGATTTTTTGGATATTTAAAGGATTTCTAGAGAATTTTAGGGATTTTTAGTGAGTTTTAGTGATTTTTAGAGATTTTTAGGGATTTGTATATATTTTGAAGGATTTTTAGAGATTTTTTGGGATTTTTAGTGAATTTTAGTGACTTTCAAAGACTTTTAGGGGATTTTTACGAAGTTTTTAAGAATTTCAATTTATTTTTGGTGATTCCTCCGGATATTTATGGATTTTATTGAAATTTTCCTGGATATTTAGGGATATTTAGTGATTTGCAGTGATTAGTAGGGATTTTTTGAATGCTTTTTTTAGGTTAGGTTTTGTTAGGTTAGGTAGGGTTAGGTTAGGTTAGGTTAGGTTAGGTTAGGTTAGGTTGGGTTGGGTTGGGTTGGGTTAGGTTGGGTTGGGTTAGGTTGGATTAGGTTAGGTTAGGTTAGGTTGGGTTAGATTAGGTTAGGTTAGGTTAGGTTAAGTTGGGTTAGGTTAGGTTAGGTTAAGTTAGGTTGAGTAATTGTTATTTTTAGGTAGTTTTAGGGAATTTTTAGGGATTTTTATTGATTTTTAGGGTTTTTCAAGGGAATTTAATGGATTTTTATGGATTTTTTGTGATTTTTAAGAATATATTAGGGATTTTTGAAAATTTTTATGAATTTTTAAAGATTTCTAGAAAATTTTAGGTACTTTTTTATTGAATTTAGGGATTTTTAGAGATTATATAGGGATTTTTTGGATTTTTAAGGATTTTCTAGGTTAGATTAGGTTAGGTTAGGTTAAAGGTTAGCTTAGGTAATGCTTAGGGATTTTTAAATTATTTTTATGGATTTTTATGAATGTTTAAGGATTTTTAGAGAATTCTATGGATTTTTTGGGATTTTTAGTGATTTGGGGGGATATTTATGTGTTTTTATTGATTTTTTGGAAATTTTAAGGATTTCTAGAGAATTTTAGGGATTTTTAGTGAGTTTTAGGGATTTTTAGAGATTTTTAGGGATATGTACGGATTTATAAGGATTTTTATAGATTTTTGGGGATTTTTAGTGAATTTTAGTGACTTTCAAAGACTTCTAGGGGATTTTTACGGAGTTTTTAAGAATTTCAATTTATTTTTGGTGATTTCTCGGGATTTTTAAAGATTATTATGGATTTTTTTGAAATTTTCCTGGATTTTTAGGGATATTTAGTGATTTGTAGTGATTATTAGGGATTTTTTTAATGATTTCTTTAGGTTAGGTTAGGTTAGGTTAGGTTAGGTTGGGTTAGGTTAGGTTAGGTTAGTTAGGTTAGGTTAGGTTAGGTTAGGGTAGGTTAGGTTAGGTTGGGTTGGGTTAGTTTAGGTAAGGTTGGGTTAGGTTGGGTTGGGTTAGGTTAGGTTAGGTTAGGTTAGGTTGGGTTAGGTTGGGTTAGGTTAGGTTAGGTTGGGTTGGGGTAAGTTGGGTTGGGTTAGGTTAGGTTAGGTTAGGTTAGGTAGGTTAGGTTAGGTTAGGATTAGGTTAGGTTAGGTTAGGTTAGGTTAGGTTAAGCTAGGTTCGGTTGGGTTAGGTTAGGTTAGGTTTGGTTAGGTTAGGTTGGGTTAGGTTAGGTTGGGTTGGGTTAGGTTAGGTTAGGTTAGGTTAGGTTGGGTTGGGTTAGGTTAGGTTAGGTTAGGTTAGGGTTAGGTCAGGCTAGGTTAGGTTAGGTCAGGTCAGGTCAGGTTAGGTTTGGTCAGGTCAGGTTAGGTCAGGTTTGGTTAGGTTAGGTTAGGTTGGGTTAGGTTAGGTTAGGTTGGGTTAGGTTAGGTTGGGTTAGGTTAGGTTAGGTTAGGTTAGGTTAGGGTAGGTTAGGTTGGGTTGGTTTAGGTTAGGTTAGGTTAGGGAGGGTTAGGTTAGGTTAGGTTGGGTTAGGTTAGGTTGGGTTGGGTTAGGTTAGGTTGGGTTGGGTTATGTTAGGCTAGGTTAGGTTAGGTTAGGTTAGGTTGTGTTAAGTTAGGTTAGGTTAGGTTAGGCTGGGTTGGGTTATGCTAGGTTAGGTTAGGTTGGGTTGGGTTAGGTTGGGTTGGGTTAGGTTAGGTAAGGTTAGGTTAGGTTGGGTTGGGTTAGGTTAGGTTAGGTTAGGTTAGGTTAGGTTGGGTTAGGTTAGGTTGGGCTAGGTTAGGTTAGGTTAGGTTAGGTTGGGTTGGGTTACATTAGGTTGGGTTAGGTTAGGTTAGGTTAGGTTGGGTTAGGTTGGGTTAGGTTAGGTTAGGTTGGGTTAGGTTAGGTTAGGTTAGGTTAGGTTAGGTTGGGTTAGGTTAAGTTAGGTTAGGTTAGGTTGGGTTAGGTTAGGTTAGGTTAGGTTAGGTTGAGTGATTGTTATTTTTAGGTAGTTTTAGGGAATTTTTAGGGATTTCTACAAATTTTTAAGGAATTTTTATGGATTATTTGAGACTTTTTGGAATTTTTATTGATTTTTAGGGTTTTTCATGGGAATTTTATGGATTTTTATATATTTTTGTGATTTTTAAGAATATTTTAGGGATTTTCGAAATTTTTTATGAATTTTTAAAGATTTTTAGAAAATTTTAGGTACTTGTTTTATTGAATTTTAGGGATTTTTTGAGATTCTAGGGATTTTTGAGAATTTTAGGGATTTTTAGAGCTTATGTAGGGATTTTTTGGATTTTTAAGGATTTTCTAGATTAGATTAGGTTAGGATAGGTTAAAGGTTAGTTTAGGTTATGTTTAGGGATTTTTAAGGGATTCTTATGGATTTTTATGAATGTTTAAGGATTTTTAGAGAATTCTAAGGATTTTGGGGGATTTTTATTGATTTTTGGGGATATTTATAGATTTTTAAGGATTTTTTGGATATTTAAAGGATTTCTAGAGAATTTTAGGGATTTTTAGTGAGTTTTAGTGATTTTTAGAGATTTTTAGGGATTTGTATATATTTTGAAGGATTTTTAGAGATTTTTTGGGATTTTTAGTGAATTTTAGTGACTTTCAAAGACTTCTAGGGGATTTTTACGAAGTTTTTAAGAATTTCAATTTATTTTTGGTGATTCCTCCGGATATTTATGGATTTTATTGAAATTTTCCTGGATATTTAGGGATATTTAGTGATTTGCAGTGATTAGTAGGGATTTTTTGAATGCTTTTTTTAGGTTAGGTTTTGTTAGGTTAGGTAGGGTTAGGTTAGGTTAGGTTAGGTTAGGTTAGGTTAGGTTGGGTTGGGTTGGGTTGGGTTAGGTTGGGTTGGGTTAGGTTGGATTAGGTTAGGTTAGGTTAGGTTGGGTTAGATTAGGTTAGGTTAGGTTAGGTTAAGTTGGGTTAGGTTAGGTTAGGTTAAGTTAGGTTGAGTAATTGTTATTTTTAGGTAGTTTTAGGGAATTTTTAGGGATTTTTATTGATTTTTAGGGTTTTTCAAGGGAATTTAATGGATTTTTATGGATTTTTTGTGATTTTTAAGAATATATTAGGGATTTTTGAAAATTTTTATGAATTTTTAAAGATTTCTAGAAAATTTTAGGTACTTTTTTATTGAATTTAGGGATTTTTAGAGATTATATAGGGATTTTTTGGATTTTTAAGGATTTTCTAGGTTAGATTAGGTTAGGTTAGGTTAAAGGTTAGCTTAGGTAATGCTTAGGGATTTTTAAATTATTTTTATGGATTTTTATGAATGTTTAAGGATTTTTAGAGAATTCTATGGATTTTTTGGGATTTTTAGTGATTTGGGGGGATATTTATGTGTTTTTATTGATTTTTTGGAAATTTTAAGGATTTCTAGAGAATTTTAGGGATTTTTAGTGAGTTTTAGGGATTTTTAGAGATTTTTAGGGATATGTACGGATTTATAAGGATTTTTATAGATTTTTGGGGATTTTTAGTGAATTTTAGTGACTTTCAAAGACTTCTAGGGGATTTTTACGGAGTTTTTAAGAATTTCAATTTATTTTTGGTGATTTCTCGGGATTTTTAAAGATTATTATGGATTTTTTTGAAATTTTCCTGGATTTTTAGGGATATTTAGTGATTTGTAGTGATTATTAGGGATTTTTTTAATGATTTCTTTAGGTTAGGTTAGGTTAGGTTAGGTTAGGTTGGGTTAGGTTAGGTTAGGTTAGTTAGGTTAGGTTAGGTTAGGTTAGGGTAGGTTAGGTTAGGTTGGGTTGGGTTAGTTTAGGTAAGGTTGGGTTAGGTTGGGTTGGGTTAGGTTAGGTTAGGTTAGGTTAGGTTGGGTTAGGTTGGGTTAGGTTAGGTTAGGTTGGGTTGGGGTAAGTTGGGTTGGGTTAGGTTAGGTTAGGTTAGGTTAGGTAGGTTAGGTTAGGTTAGGATTAGGTTAGGTTAGGTTAGGTTAGGTTAGGTTAAGCTAGGTTCGGTTGGGTTAGGTTAGGTTAGGTTTGGTTAGGTTAGGTTGGGTTAGGTTAGGTTGGGTTGGGTTAGGTTAGGTTAGGTTAGGTTAGGTTGGGTTGGGTTAGGTTAGGTTAGGTTAGGTTAGGGTTAGGTCAGGCTAGGCTAGGTTAGGTCAGGTCAGGTCAGGTTAGGTTTGGTCAGGTCAGGTTAGGTCAGGTTTGGTTAGGTTAGGTTAGGTTGGGTTAGGTTAGGTTAGGTTGGGTTAGGTTAGGTTGGGTTAGGTTAGGTTAGGTTAGGTTAGGTTAGGGTAGGTTAGGTTGGGTTGGTTTAGGTTAGGTTAGGTTAGGGAGGGTTAGGTTAGGTTAGGTTGGGTTAGGTTAGGTTGGGTTGGGTTAGGTTAGGTTGGGTTGGGTTATGTTAGGCTAGGTTAGGTTAGGTTAGGTTAGGTTGTGTTAAGTTAGGTTAGGTTAGGTTAGGCTGGGTTGGGTTATGCTAGGTTAGGTTAGGTTGGGTTGGGTTAGGTTGGGTTGGGTTAGGTTAGGTAAGGTTAGGTTAGGTTGGGTTGGGTTAGGTTAGGTTAGGTTAGGTTAGGTTAGGTTGGGTTAGGTTAGGTTGGGCTAGGTTAGGTTAGGTTAGGTTAGGTTGGGTTGGGTTACATTAGGTTGGGTTAGGTTAGGTTAGGTTAGGTTGGGTTAGGTTGGGTTAGGTTAGGTTAGGTTGGGTTAGGTTAGGTTAGGTTAGGTTAGGTTAGGTTGGGTTAGGTTAAGTTAGGTTAGGTTAGGTTGGGTTAGGTTAGGTTAGGTTAGGTTAGGTTGAGTGATTGTTATTTTTAGGTAGTTTTAGGGAATTTTTTGGGATTTCTACAAATTTTTAAGGAATTTTTATGGATTATTTGAGACTTTTTGGAATTTTTATTGATTTTTAGGGTTTTTCATGGGAATTTTATGGATTTTTATATATTTTTGTGATTTTTAAGAATATTTTAGGGATTTTCGAAATTTTTTATGAATTTTTAAAGATTTTTAGAAAATTTTAGGTACTTGTTTTATTGAATTTTAGGGATTTTTTGAGATTCTAGGGATTTTTGAGAATTTTAGGGATTTTTAGAGCTTATGTAGGGATTTTTTGGATTTTTAAGGATTTTCTAGATTAGATTAGGTTAGGATAGGTTAAAGGTTAGTTTAGGTTATGTTTAGGGATTTTTAAGGGATTCTTATGGATTTTTATGAATGTTTAAGGATTTTTAGAGAATTCTAAGGATTTTGGGGGATTTTTATTGATTTTTGGGGATATTTATAGATTTTTAAGGATTTTTTGGATATTTAAAGGATTTCTAGAGAATTTTAGGGATTTTTAGTGAGTTTTAGTGATTTTTAGAGATTTTTAGGGATTTGTATATATTTTGAAGGATTTTTAGAGATTTTTTGGGATTTTTAGTGAATTTTAGTGACTTTCAAAGACTTCTAGGGGATTTTTACGAAGTTTTTAAGAATTTCAATTTATTTTTGGTGATTCCTCCGGATATTTATGGATTTTATTGAAATTTTCCTGGATATTTAGGGATATTTAGTGATTTGCAGTGATTAGTAGGGATTTTTTGAATGCTTTTTTTAGGTTAGGTTTTGTTAGGTTAGGTAGGGTTAGGTTAGGTTAGGTTAGGTTAGGTTAGGTTAGGTTGGGTTGGGTTGGGTTGGGTTAGGTTGGGTTGGGTTAGGTTGGATTAGGTTAGGTTAGGTTAGGTTGGGTTAGATTAGGTTAGGTTAGGTTAGGTTAAGTTGGGTTAGGTTAGGTTAGGTTAAGTTAGGTTGAGTAATTGTTATTTTTAGGTAGTTTTAGGGAATTTTTAGGGATTTTTATTGATTTTTAGGGTTTTTCAAGGGAATTTAATGGATTTTTATGGATTTTTTGTGATTTTTAAGAATATATTAGGGATTTTTGAAAATTTTTATGAATTTTTAAAGATTTCTAGAAAATTTTAGGTACTTTTTTATTGAATTTAGGGATTTTTAGAGATTATATAGGGATTTTTTGGATTTTTAAGGATTTTCTAGGTTAGATTAGGTTAGGTTAGGTTAAAGGTTAGCTTAGGTAATGCTTAGGGATTTTTAAATTATTTTTATGGATTTTTATGAATGTTTAAGGATTTTTAGAGAATTCTATGGATTTTTTGGGATTTTTAGTGATTTGGGGGGATATTTATGTGTTTTTATTGATTTTTTGGAAATTTTAAGGATTTCTAGAGAATTTTAGGGATTTTTAGTGAGTTTTAGGGATTTTTAGAGATTTTTAGGGATATGTACGGATTTATAAGGATTTTTATAGATTTTTGGGGATTTTTAGTGAATTTTAGTGACTTTCAAAGACTTCTAGGGGATTTTTACGGAGTTTTTAAGAATTTCAATTTATTTTTGGTGATTTCTCGGGATTTTTAAAGATTATTATGGATTTTTTTGAAATTTTCCTGGATTTTTAGGGATATTTAGTGATTTGTAGTGATTATTAGGGATTTTTTTAATGATTTCTTTAGGTTAGGTTAGGTTAGGTTAGGTTAGGTTGGGTTAGGTTAGGTTAGGTTAGTTAGGTTAGGTTAGGTTAGGTTAGGGTAGGTTAGGTTAGGTTGGGTTGGGTTAGTTTAGGTAAGGTTGGGTTAGGTTGGGTTGGGTTAGGTTAGGTTAGGTTAGGTTAGGTTGGGTTAGGTTGGGTTAGGTTAGGTTAGGTTGGGTTGGGGTAAGTTGGGTTGGGTTAGGTTAGGTTAGGTTAGGTTAGGTAGGTTAGGTTAGGTTAGGATTAGGTTAGGTTAGGTTAGGTTAGGTTAAGCTAGGTTTGGTTGGGTTAGGTTAGGTTAGGTTTGGTTAGGTTAGGTTGGGTTAGGTTAGGTTGGGTTGGGTTAGGTTAGGTTAGGTTAGGTTAGGTTGGGTTGGGTTAGGTTAGGTTAGGTTAGGTTAGGGTTAGGTCAGGCTAGGTTAGGTTAGGTCAGGTCAGGTCAGGTTAGGTTTGGTCAGGTCAGGTTAGGTCAGGTTTGGTTAGGTTAGGTTAGGTTGGGTTAGGTTAGGTTAGGTTGGGTTAGGTTAGGTTGGGTTAGGTTAGGTTAGGTTAGGCTAGGTTAGGGTAGGTTAGGTTGGGTTGGTTTAGGTTAGGTTAGGTTAGGGAGGGTTAGGTTAGGTTAGGTTAGGTTGGGTTAGGTTAGGTTGGGTTGGGTTAGGTTAGGTTGGGTTGGGTTATGTTAGGCTAGGTTAGGTTAGGTTAGGTTAGGTTGTGTTAAGTTAGGTTAGGTTAGGTTAGGCTGGGTTGGGTTATGCTAGGTTAGGTTAGGTTGGGTTGGGTTAGGTTGGGTTGGGTTAGGTTAGGTAAGGTTAGGTTAGGTTGGGTTGGGTTAGGTTAGGTTAGGTTAGGTTAGGTTAGGTTGGGTTAGGTTAGGTTGGGCTAGGTTAGGTTAGGTTAGGTTAGGTTGGGTTGGGTTACATTAGGTTGGGTTAGGTTAGGTTAGGTTAGGTTGGGTTAGGTTGGGTTAGGTTAGGTTAGGTTGGGTTAGGTTAGGTTAGGTTAGGTTAGGTTAGGTTGGGTTAGGTTAAGTTAGGTTAGGTTAGGTTGGGTTAGGTTAGGTTAGGTTAGGTTAGGTTGAGTGATTGTTATTTTTAGGTAGTTTTAGGGAATTTTTTGGGATTTCTACAAATTTTTAAGGAATTTTTATGGATTATTTGAGACTTTTTGGAATTTTTATTGATTTTTAGGGTTTTTCATGGGAATTTTATGGATTTTTATATATTTTTGTGATTTTTAAGAATATTTTAGGGATTTTCGAAATTTTTTATGAATTTTTAAAGATTTTTAGAAAATTTTAGGTACTTGTTTTATTGAATTTTAGGGATTTTTTGAGATTCTAGGGATTTTTGAGAATTTTAGGGATTTTTAGAGCTTATGTAGGGATTTTTTGGATTTTTAAGGATTTTCTAGATTAGATTAGGTTAGGATAGGTTAAAGGTTAGTTTAGGTTATGTTTAGGGATTTTTAAGGGATTCTTATGGATTTTTATGAATGTTTAAGGATTTTTAGAGAATTCTAAGGATTTTGGGGGATTTTTATTGATTTTTGGGGATATTTATAGATTTTTAAGGATTTTTTGGATATTTAAAGGATTTCTAGAGAATTTTAGGGATTTTTAGTGAGTTTTAGTGATTTTTAGAGATTTTTAGGGATTTGTATATATTTTGAAGGATTTTTAGAGATTTTTTGGGATTTTTAGTGAATTTTAGTGACTTTCAAAGACTTCTAGGGGATTTTTACGAAGTTTTTAAGAATTTCAATTTATTTTTGGTGATTCCTCCGGATATTTATGGATTTTATTGAAATTTTCCTGGATATTTAGGGATATTTAGTGATTTGCAGTGATTAGTAGGGATTTTTTGAATGCTTTTTTTAGGTTAGGTTTTGTTAGGTTAGGTAGGGTTAGGTTAGGTTAGGTTAGGTTAGGTTAGGTTAGGTTGGGTTGGGTTGGGTTGGGTTAGGTTGGGTTGGGTTAGGTTGGATTAGGTTAGGTTAGGTTAGGTTGGGTTAGATTAGGTTAGGTTAGGTTAGGTTAAGTTGGGTTAGGTTAGGTTAGGTTAAGTTAGGTTGAGTAATTGTTATTTTTAGGTAGTTTTAGGGAATTTTTAGGGATTTTTATTGATTTTTAGGGTTTTTCAAGGGAATTTAATGGATTTTTATGGATTTTTTGTGATTTTTAAGAATATATTAGGGATTTTTGAAAATTTTTATGAATTTTTAAAGATTTCTAGAAAATTTTAGGTACTTTTTTATTGAATTTAGGGATTTTTAGAGATTATATAGGGATTTTTTGGATTTTTAAGGATTTTCTAGGTTAGATTAGGTTAGGTTAGGTTAAAGGTTAGCTTAGGTAATGCTTAGGGATTTTTAAATTATTTTTATGGATTTTTATGAATGTTTAAGGATTTTTAGAGAATTCTATGGATTTTTTGGGATTTTTAGTGATTTGGGGGGATATTTATGTGTTTTTATTGATTTTTTGGAAATTTTAAGGATTTCTAGAGAATTTTAGGGATTTTTAGTGAGTTTTAGGGATTTTTAGAGATTTTTAGGGATATGTACGGATTTATAAGGATTTTTATAGATTTTTGGGGATTTTTAGTGAATTTTAGTGACTTTCAAAGACTTCTAGGGGATTTTTACGGAGTTTTTAAGAATTTCAATTTATTTTTGGTGATTTCTCGGGATTTTTAAAGATTATTATGGATTTTTTTGAAATTTTCCTGGATTTTTAGGGATATTTAGTGATTTGTAGTGATTATTAGGGATTTTTTTAATGATTTCTTTAGGTTAGGTTAGGTTAGGTTAGGTTAGGTTGGGTTAGGTTAGGTTAGGTTAGTTAGGTTAGGTTAGGTTAGGTTAGGGTAGGTTAGGTTAGGTTGGGTTGGGTTAGTTTAGGTAAGGTTGGGTTAGGTTGGGTTGGGTTAGGTTAGGTTAGGTTAGGTTAGGTTGGGTTAGGTTGGGTTAGGTTAGGTTAGGTTGGGTTGGGGTAAGTTGGGTTGGGTTAGGTTAGGTTAGGTTAGGTTAGGTAGGTTAGGTTAGGTTAGGATTAGGTTAGGTTAGGTTAGGTTAGGTTAGGTTAAGCTAGGTTCGGTTGGGTTAGGTTAGGTTAGGTTTGGTTAGGTTAGGTTGGGTTAGGTTAGGTTGGGTTGGGTTAGGTTAGGTTAGGTTAGGTTAGGTTGGGTTGGGTTAGGTTAGGTTAGGTTAGGTTAGGGTTAGGTCAGGCTAGGTTAGGTTAGGTCAGGTCAGGTCAGGTTAGGTTTGGTCAGGTCAGGTTAGGTCAGGTTTGGTTAGGTTAGGTTAGGTTGGGTTAGGTTAGGTTAGGTTGGGTTAGGTTAGGTTGGGTTAGGTTAGGTTAGGTTAGGTTAGGTTAGGGTAGGTTAGGTTGGGTTGGTTTAGGTTAGGTTAGGTTAGGGAGGGTTAGGTTAGGTTAGGTTGGGTTAGGTTAGGTTGGGTTGGGTTAGGTTAGGTTGGGTTGGGTTATGTTAGGCTAGGTTAGGTTAGGTTAGGTTAGGTTGTGTTAAGTTAGGTTAGGTTAGGTTAGGCTGGGTTGGGTTATGCTAGGTTAGGTTAGGTTGGGTTGGGTTAGGTTGGGTTGGGTTAGGTTAGGTAAGGTTAGGTTAGGTTGGGTTGGGTTAGGTTAGGTTAGGTTAGGTTAGGTTAGGTTGGGTTAGGTTAGGTTGGGCTAGGTTAGGTTAGGTTAGGTTAGGTTGGGTTGGGTTACATTAGGTTGGGTTAGGTTAGGTTAGGTTAGGTTGGGTTAGGTTGGGTTAGGTTAGGTTAGGTTGGGTTAGGTTAGGTTAGGTTAGGTTAGGTTAGGTTGGGTTAGGTTAAGTTAGGTTAGGTTAGGTTGGGTTAGGTTAGGTTAGGTTAGGTTAGGTTGAGTGATTGTTATTTTTAGGTAGTTTTAGGGAATTTTTTGGGATTTCTACAAATTTTTAAGGAATTTTTATGGATTATTTGAGACTTTTTGGAATTTTTATTGATTTTTAGGGTTTTTCATGGGAATTTTATGGATTTTTATATATTTTTGTGATTTTTAAGAATATTTTAGGGATTTTCGAAATTTTTTATGAATTTTTAAAGATTTTTAGAAAATTTTAGGTACTTGTTTTATTGAATTTTAGGGATTTTTTGAGATTCTAGGGATTTTTGAGAATTTTAGGGATTTTTAGAGCTTATGTAGGGATTTTTTGGATTTTTAAGGATTTTCTAGATTAGATTAGGTTAGGATAGGTTAAAGGTTAGTTTAGGTTATGTTTAGGGATTTTTAAGGGATTCTTATGGATTTTTATGAATGTTTAAGGATTTTTAGAGAATTCTAAGGATTTTGGGGGATTTTTATTGATTTTTGGGGATATTTATAGATTTTTAAGGATTTTTTGGATATTTAAAGGATTTCTAGAGAATTTTAGGGATTTTTAGTGAGTTTTAGTGATTTTTAGAGATTTTTAGGGATTTGTATATATTTTGAAGGATTTTTAGAGATTTTTTGGGATTTTTAGTGAATTTTAGTGACTTTCAAAGACTTCTAGGGGATTTTTACGAAGTTTTTAAGAATTTCAATTTATTTTTGGTGATTCCTCCGGATATTTATGGATTTTATTGAAATTTTCCTGGATATTTAGGGATATTTAGTGATTTGCAGTGATTAGTAGGGATTTTTTGAATGCTTTTTTTAGGTTAGGTTTTGTTAGGTTAGGTAGGGTTAGGTTAGGTTAGGTTAGGTTAGGTTAGGTTAGGTTGGGTTGGGTTGGGTTGGGTTAGGTTGGGTTGGGTTAGGTTGGATTAGGTTAGGTTAGGTTAGGTTGGGTTAGATTAGGTTAGGTTAGGTTAGGTTAAGTTGGGTTAGGTTAGGTTAGGTTAAGTTAGGTTGAGTAATTGTTATTTTTAGGTAGTTTTAGGGAATTTTTAGGGATTTTTATTGATTTTTAGGGTTTTTCAAGGGAATTTAATGGATTTTTATGGATTTTTTGTGATTTTTAAGAATATATTAGGGATTTTTGAAAATTTTTATGAATTTTTAAAGATTTCTAGAAAATTTTAGGTACTTTTTTATTGAATTTAGGGATTTTTAGAGATTATATAGGGATTTTTTGGATTTTTAAGGATTTTCTAGGTTAGATTAGGTTAGGTTAGGTTAAAGGTTAGCTTAGGTAATGCTTAGGGATTTTTAAATTATTTTTATGGATTTTTATGAATGTTTAAGGATTTTTAGAGAATTCTATGGATTTTTTGGGATTTTTAGTGATTTGGGGGGATATTTATGTGTTTTTATTGATTTTTTGGAAATTTTAAGGATTTCTAGAGAATTTTAGGGATTTTTAGTGAGTTTTAGGGATTTTTAGAGATTTTTAGGGATATGTACGGATTTATAAGGATTTTTATAGATTTTTGGGGATTTTTAGTGAATTTTAGTGACTTTCAAAGACTTCTAGGGGATTTTTACGGAGTTTTTAAGAATTTCAATTTATTTTTGGTGATTTCTCGGGATTTTTAAAGATTATTATGGATTTTTTTGAAATTTTCCTGGATTTTTAGGGATATTTAGTGATTTGTAGTGATTATTAGGGATTTTTTTAATGATTTCTTTAGGTTAGGTTAGGTTAGGTTAGGTTAGGTTGGGTTAGGTTAGGTTAGGTTAGTTAGGTTAGGTTAGGTTAGGTTAGGGTAGGTTAGGTTAGGTTGGGTTGGGTTAGTTTAGGTAAGGTTGGGTTAGGTTGGGTTGGGTTAGGTTAGGTTAGGTTAGGTTAGGTTGGGTTAGGTTGGGTTAGGTTAGGTTAGGTTGGGTTGGGGTAAGTTGGGTTGGGTTAGGTTAGGTTAGGTTAGGTTAGGTAGGTTAGGTTAGGTTAGGATTAGGTTAGGTTAGGTTAGGTTAGGTTAGGTTAAGCTAGGTTCGGTTGGGTTAGGTTAGGTTAGGTTTGGTTAGGTTAGGTTGGGTTAGGTTAGGTTGGGTTGGGTTAGGTTAGGTTAGGTTAGGTTAGGTTGGGTTGGGTTAGGTTAGGTTAGGTTAGGTTAGGGTTAGGTCAGGCTAGGTTAGGTTAGGTCAGGTCAGGTCAGGTTAGGTTTGGTCAGGTCAGGTTAGGTCAGGTTTGGTTAGGTTAGGTTAGGTTGGGTTAGGTTAGGTTAGGTTGGGTTAGGTTAGGTTGGGTTAGGTTAGGTTAGGTTAGGTTAGGTTAGGGTAGGTTAGGTTGGGTTGGTTTAGGTTAGGTTAGGTTAGGGAGGGTTAGGTTAGGTTAGGTTGGGTTAGGTTAGGTTGGGTTGGGTTAGGTTAGGTTGGGTTGGGTTATGTTAGGCTAGGTTAGGTTAGGTTAGGTTAGGTTGTGTTAAGTTAGGTTAGGTTAGGTTAGGCTGGGTTGGGTTATGCTAGGTTAGGTTAGGTTGGGTTGGGTTAGGTTGGGTTGGGTTAGGTTAGGTAAGGTTAGGTTAGGTTGGGTTGGGTTAGGTTAGGTTAGGTTAGGTTAGGTTAGGTTGGGTTAGGTTAGGTTGGGCTAGGTTAGGTTAGGTTAGGTTAGGTTGGGTTGGGTTACATTAGGTTGGGTTAGGTTAGGTTAGGTTAGGTTGGGTTAGGTTGGGTTAGGTTAGGTTAGGTTGGGTTAGGTTAGGTTAGGTTAGGTTAGGTTAGGTTGGGTTAGGTTAAGTTAGGTTAGGTTAGGTTGGGTTAGGTTAGGTTAGGTTAGGTTAGGTTGAGTGATTGTTATTTTTAGGTAGTTTTAGGGAATTTTTAGGGATTTCTACAAATTTTTAAGGAATTTTTATGGATTATTTGAGACTTTTTGGAATTTTTATTGATTTTTAGGGTTTTTCATGGGAATTTTATGGATTTTTATATATTTTTGTGATTTTTAAGAATATTTTAGGGATTTTCGAAATTTTTTATGAATTTTTAAAGATTTTTAGAAAATTTTAGGTACTTGTTTTATTGAATTTTAGGGATTTTTTGAGATTCTAGGGATTTTTGAGAATTTTAGGGATTTTTAGAGCTTATGTAGGGATTTTTTGGATTTTTAAGGATTTTCTAGATTAGATTAGGTTAGGATAGGTTAAAGGTTAGTTTAGGTTATGTTTAGGGATTTTTAAGGGATTCTTATGGATTTTTATGAATGTTTAAGGATTTTTAGAGAATTCTAAGGATTTTGGGGGATTTTTATTGATTTTTGGGGATATTTATAGATTTTTAAGGATTTTTTGGATATTTAAAGGATTTCTAGAGAATTTTAGGGATTTTTAGTGAGTTTTAGTGATTTTTAGAGATTTTTAGGGATTTGTATATATTTTGAAGGATTTTTAGAGATTTTTTGGGATTTTTAGTGAATTTTAGTGACTTTCAAAGACTTCTAGGGGATTTTTACGAAGTTTTTAAGAATTTCAATTTATTTTTGGTGATTCCTCCGGATATTTATGGATTTTATTGAAATTTTCCTGGATATTTAGGGATATTTAGTGATTTGCAGTGATTAGTAGGGATTTTTTGAATGCTTTTTTTAGGTTAGGTTTTGTTAGGTTAGGTAGGGTTAGGTTAGGTTAGGTTAGGTTAGGTTAGGTTAGGTTGGGTTGGGTTGGGTTGGGTTAGGTTGGGTTGGGTTAGGTTGGATTAGGTTAGGTTAGGTTAGGTTGGGTTAGATTAGGTTAGGTTAGGTTAGGTTAAGTTGGGTTAGGTTAGGTTAGGTTAAGTTAGGTTGAGTAATTGTTATTTTTAGGTAGTTTTAGGGAATTTTTAGGGATTTTTATTGATTTTTAGGGTTTTTCAAGGGAATTTAATGGATTTTTATGGATTTTTTGTGATTTTTAAGAATATATTAGGGATTTTTGAAAATTTTTATGAATTTTTAAAGATTTCTAGAAAATTTTAGGTACTTTTTTATTGAATTTAGGGATTTTTAGAGATTATATAGGGATTTTTTGGAT
>JAXCGZ010016274.1:0-24570 GCA_037179515.1 Halocaridina rubra
AGCAGTTCATAAACCCCCATATAAAATATTTGCATGTATGTTTATGCATGTAATATTAATTATATTTTATTGGTAGAGGATTTAATTTTGAGATCGTGGTAGGCCTCTACTGAAGCCGTGTCAGGATTTCTGAATTTAGGGGGTTATAAGATCGAAGGGTAAATAACACACAGGAAATCCTCCACACTTAGGAATGAACGCATTCTAACTGAATGCCACTATGTTCATATTACAGATTCCCCAACCTCACTCGTGGCTTCATTTTAGCATTTAATTCAATTCCCAATCTCATTCGGGCCATGAAATAACCAAATAAGCACATTACATATGTGAAAACATGAATCATTTTTTACCCCGACCGGGACTCGAACCTAGGACTTATAATTACTAAGTCAAGGCGCAACCACTACTCCACAGAAGGTTAAAAGGAATCCAACCTCATAGCTTATATCTGCTATACTTAGGAATGAACGCATTCTGACTGAATGCCACTATGTTCATATTACAGATCCCCCAACCTCACTCGTGGCTTCATTTTAGCATTTAATTCAATTCCCAATCTCATTCAGGCCATGAAATAACCAAATAAGCACATTACATATGTGAAAACAAGAATCATTTTTTACCCCGACCTAATTCCTAGGTTCGAGTCCCGGTTGGGGTAAAAAATGATTCATGTTTTCATGAATTTCGCGAATTCCGAGTTTTTTACTATTATTTTTGGGGGGCGTTATTGCAATTTCGCATATAAAAAAATCACGTATAAAAGAAACAAGGTATATATATATATATATATATATATATATATATATATATATATATATATATATATATATATATATATATATATATATATATATACAGTGTTCACCCCTTTATCGCGGTAGTTTGGTTCCGGGACCCGGCGCGAACCAGGAAAACTGCGGAGTAGGATCAGCCTATATGTACATAGATATTTTAATTTATTTTTACGTTTAAACTGTATAAACCCTCCCTGTACTGTATTAACAAACCACCCTTTACTTCATAAATAACAGCATGCAACGTAAATTTATATGAAAGTGATAGATAAAATTACGGTGAATGAAGTGGTAATTACATGACATACTCATTTACAATTATTTTTAAGTTTACGTACTGTATAAACCCTCCCTACACTCTTAAAAAAAACATGAACTCTCTCACATAGGTGAGAGCTACTGGAAATATAAATATATATGCTAGCTCACGTAGCTATCGGACACTACATATATTGCATGTTGCAATACTGTGAGTTATACTGTACGTACGTATATGTAAATTTATGTTTTTACTATTTTTTACTGTTTTATTATTCTTAGGCTAGGAAATACTTGTTTTATTAAAAACATAAGGAAAATTTGAATATTCACTAGGTCATGTAGGTGAGAGCCTTTGCGTTTTCCGAAACACTGATACCGGTATCGTATTTTACGTGGTGCAATACTGTTTACTATTTTTTACATTTTTATTATTCTTAGGCTAAGATATACATTTTTTTATCAATAAAATCATGAAACTACTGGAAATATAAATAAGTATGCTAGCTCACGTAGCTATCGGACATTATTTCGCATGATGCAATACTGTGAATTATGCTGTACATACGTACGTATATCTAAATTTATGTATATGCTAGCTCACGTAGCTATTGGACACTACATATATCGCATGATGCAATACTGTGAGTTATACCGTTAGTACGTATATCCAAATTTATGTTTTTTGCTATATTTTACTGTTTTATTATTCATAGGCTAGGAAATACTTGTTTTATCAATAAAATAATGAAAATTTCAATATTCACCAGGTCACGTAGGTGAGAGCCTTTGCGTTTTCCGAAACACTGATACCGGTATCGTATTTTATGTGGTGCAATACTGTTAACTATTTTTTACTGTTTTGTTATTCTTAGTCTAAGAAATATGTTTTTTTATCAATAAAATCATGAAACTACTGGAAATATAAATATATATGCTAGCTCACGTAGCTGCGACCCCAATACATTGTACGCTATCGAACACTATTTCGCATGATGCAATACTGTGAGTTATACTGTACGTACGTATATCATTCAGTTATTAGTACAATGTATATTAATTTAAAATTCATTTACTTATTTGATGATTGTGCAAAATCTATTGTATTTATTCATTGTAATTTGGAGCAAATATTCCTTTTGTAAAGATTATACTTCTCAAAAGAGGTGGTCAATAAACGTATCTATCTATCTATGTATCTAAATTTATGTTTTTTACTATTTTTTACTGTTTTATTATTCGTAGGCTGGAAAATAAATTTATTTTATCAATTAGATAATAAAATATGTTGTTTTCAATAACAAAAAATTTAAATACTGAGAATTTTTTTTTTTAATATTTTAATATTTTTGCACATACCCATAAAATAAAATAATCATTTATCCAAAAAAAAAACCGCGATACAGTGAGAACGCGAACCAAGAAACGTGAATAACCGGGAGAACACTGTATATATGTGTGTGTGTGTGTGTGTGTGTGTGTGTGTGTGTGTGTGTGATTACCTAATTGTGATTACCTAATTGTGTTTACGGGAAAGAGCCCAAAGCTCGTATCTTCCCGTCTCCTGATCGGGTCCATTTTAGACTTAGTCATACTTATCGTACCTGTCCTTAAAACTATGGATTGAGATAGCATTAACTACCTCCTCGCTTAGCGAATTCCAATTATCAACTACTCTTACACTGAAAAAGTATTTCCTTACATCCTGCAAACAAGTTTTCTTACGAAGCTTCAAACTATGACCTCTAGTTCTAGAGCCAGCCATATCGAAATATCGATCCCTATCCACTCTATCATAACCATGAAGGAATTTAAAGACTGTCACCATATCCCCCCTTACTCTTCTAGCTTCGAGTGATGGCAAGTCTAATTCCCTCAGCCTCTCATCATAACCGAGATTGCGTATTTCTGGCACCAGTTTCGTGGCATGTCTTTGAACTTTTTCAAGCTAAGCTATGTGCTTTTTCAAGTGCGGATTCCAAAAGGGGGCTGCATATTCGAGTTTTGGCCTCACATAGGTTACATAAATATTTCTGAACATTTCCTTGTCCATGTGCCTGAAGGCTACCCTTACATTTGATAAGAATGCATATGCTGCCCTTACTACGCCATTTATATGTATTTCTGGAGACAAATCTGCCAGTATGTTTACTCCTAGATCTCTCTCATTTTCTGTCTCTTGAAGTTGTACTCCAGCCACCGAGTAGTCAAGCTTGGGCCTTCTTGCACTTGTACCCATTCTCATTACCTTACATTTTGAGGTATTGAATTTCATTAGCCACTTTTCTGACCACTCATGCAGATTATTTAGATCCTCCTGAAGTTCTCTACCATTGTTCTCGTTTTTTACTTTCTTCACAATCTTTGCATCATCTGCAAACATATTCATGAATGAATTTACAGACTCTGGTAGGTCATTTACATATACAAGGAACAAAAGTGGCCCTAAAACTGAACCCTGTGGAACTCCACTACTAACTCTTCTCCATTCAGACACTGAGTGTCTTACTCTAACCCTCTGTTCCCTTCCTTCTAAGTAAGTTTTTATCCATTCCAAGACATTTCCACCTATTCTAGCCATTGATTGCAGCTTCCTAATAAGTCTCCCATGTGGAACAGTGTCAAACGCTTTCTGGAAGTCTAGGAATATGCAATCTGCCCAGCCCTCTCTTTCCTGTAAGATTTGGCTTACCTCATCATAAAATTCTAATAAGTTTGTTACTGTTGATCTTCCTTCTCTGAAGCCATGTTGCCTCACTGACAAAAAGTTGAAGGATTCCAAGTGAAGAGAGATATGTTTCCTTAGTAGTTTCTCCATAACTTGCTCTTTTGTAGGTTTGCCAGGCATTTATGTTTTTTCTCCTCCTATACCTTTTCCAGCATTTGTCTCTCCACTCCTTAGCTCTTTTACACCCATTATCGAACCATTTCTCTCTGGCATGAATTACACCTACTTTGGTGACAGGTATGCAGCAATCTACTATCTTCCCATATTTCTCACAAAAGATGTCATACATTTCTTGTACAGATTTGTTGTAAAATAAGGTTCTCCAGTCAATAACTGCAAAAAGCTCATTCATTTTGATGTAATCTCCTTTCGGATAGTTCCTCGTCATGTCCTCAGTGCCTCTACTCTCAGGAAGAATGTCTTCAATGATATACTCCATCAACAACACACAGTGGTCACTCTTTCCAATTGGTGGTTCATACTCAATATTTTCAATATCCAACACATTATCTGTGAACACTAGATCAAGTAGTGATGGCTCATCCCCACCCCTGGCTCTTGTTGGTTCCATTACATGTTGGTGTAGGAAATTCCCTTGTACGCAATCTAGGAATCTTGCCCCAAATGAGTCCTCACCACTGTGTGGGTCAAGATTTATCCAATCTATCTCTTTATGATTAAAGTCTCCCATAATCAAAATCCTACATTTTTTCTCCCGTGCCATGTTAACAACTGAGTTTATGACTTCAATAGTACCTATATGACTTTCCTCATAAATTTCAAGCCTATTTTGGTTCCTTGGTGGGTTGTATACAACAGTTATTATAATGCTCTCTGACCCAGTATTTATGCGAGCAACAAGAAATTCCCTGAACTCACTTTCTATAGCCAAGTTTATTTCTTCAACTTGAATCCTCTCACTTATGAGCAGTGCTATCCCTCCACCAGTCCTCTCAGATCTTTCAACCCTTAGTATTCTGAAGCCCTTAGGAAAAACTGTGACACTGTTTATGTCCTCACTCAACTTAGTCTCTGTAATTGCTACTATATCTGCCTTACTGTTGTGAATCCTATCTTTTAATTCTACTGCCTTACCAGCTAATCCATCAGCATTTGTGTATAACAATCTTAATGAGGCCCCATCCCCTGATCTTCTGTCATTATCTTCTTTATCTCCCCTTTGTCTGGAAGTATTCTGTAACGAATATTTTTCTTCTCTTCTTCATTTCTTTCATCATTTAACCTTCTTGCCTCTTGCAACAAGTTTTTGATCTTTCCCATCTCTTCCTGTGTTCTGTATCGTCTAATGAACACTTCTTTGCATTCTTGAAGGTCTTTTAGACTTTTTTTTCTCAACAATATTTCCCTACATGTTTCCCCTCTCTCAAAGGTTACTTTTGTTGGTCTCGGCTTTCCTTCCCTCGAATATTTACCTAGTTGGTGTATGTTTACAATATCCTCAGGACCACATACTACTCCAAGCTTTCTTATCAAGTCTACAACGCTAGCTTTATTTTCTTCAAGTCTCCCCTGCCATGTTGGCTCCTGGGATTCACTTATGCCTGAGATTACCACTGTCTTCTCCTTATCAAGTGCCTGTCTGATGAGTGGGTTTGCCCTTTCCATCACAACGTCTTTCATTTTTTCGATTACTGTTTCTTTATAGTCAACTGTTTGTATGTTTTCCAGTGCCACCACCTTTACAGCCTCTTTTACTGCCACATTCCCCTTTAGTGCATCAGCAAAGGACGTTTTCATGGCATCATTTTCCATATTCAGCTCCTGGAACTCTTTTCTGAACTGTTCAATGTTTTCCTTAATCTGAACATTCCAAGCAGCAATCTCGTCTCTCTCAGAAGAGAGCAGTGAACTAACATCTAATTCCTTTAGGTTGTCATTCAGCTGTTTGTTTTTATCTTCTTGATTAGAAATTCTAGATTCTAGTTGACTCTTTTCCCCTTCCAGCTTCTTTATTCTTTTTTCTAGTTCCTTTCTCTCCTGCCCTTGTGCTTTATTTGCTTCCTCCAAAGATCTTATTTGTTCTCTGAGTGTTTCATTCTCTTTCATTTCTCCATCCATATTCCGAATTTTATCATCAAGGCTTATAACCATTTCCTCTAACTTCTTGATTCTCTGTTGAAGTCCCCTGATGACTACCCCTTCTCCCGACCCATGGGTGGGAGAGGTTTGGGACAGAGATGGCTTCATTTTTATGTTCTCCCTCTCACAGAATATAGAAAGAAGACGAGAAAGAGGAAAAAAAAGAAAAGAGAAAAACTTCTAATTTAGCTTCACACAGAATTTTTATATCTCCATATAAGTGCTATTTAGTGACTCAGTTTGTCTCCTTTCTGGTAACACACATCTTAACTTAAAAACTTGACCATGGTAATTTAAGTACAAAAAGAAAAAGAAAAACAAAAGTCAAACCTGAAGGAAAATTCGAATTTGTGTTTGAGGTGGCACCCACCTGTTTCTGTTATATATTCTTCCTAACTGATAAACTGACTTGCTAACCAAGATATGTTATTACGGGATTAGACTTTACATTTAACTCAATATATATACAAAATAACAAAATAGTAAAAGAGAAAGCTAAAAGAAAAGCAAAAAAAAATGAAGAAAATAAGACTGCTGTACTACTTGGCAACTTAACTCAGTACTGTTGACAGGTGGGTATTTGGTAATTTTTTTTTCTTTTATTATTCATTTTTTTCGTGTATCAAACTAACTAACTAGTTAATATAAATGGGAAGGATACTGATTTTAACAATATATAGAACCACAGGATCAGGTAAACGGCTCAAGAGCTTTCCCCAGTTTACACAAAAAATTAGGTAATGTGATGTGATGGCTCCACCTCTGGCAACTCTTCTAGATTTCCCTCAAGGCAGAACTGGACGGCAGCTTCTCTCTCTCTCCTCACGAAAAAGTTCTCAATTTTTTTTCCTTTAATATGAACAGTCTCGCCTTACAACAAATATAAGTTCTTGTACTCACAATACTCTGCAGGATTTCAGATTTATGGAAATTATGGTAAAGTTTTCCACTAAGCACTTAGTCACTCGAAACAGTTAAAAATTTAAGAGGAGCAATTCCGTGTGTCACTGAACGCGCGGTGTAGTGATTACCTAATTGTGATTACTTAATTGTGTTTACGGGAAAGAGCCCAAAGCTCGTATCTTCCCGTCTCCTGATCGGTTCCATTTTTAGACTTAGTGATACTTATCATACCTGTCCTTAAAACTATGGATTGAGGTAGCATTAACTACCTCCTCGCTTAGCGAATTCCAATTATCAACTACTCTTACACTGAAAAAGTATTTCCTTACATCCTGCAAACAAGTTTTCTTCCGAAGCTTCAAACTATGACCTCTAGTTCTAGAGCCAGCCATATCGAAATATCGATCCCTATCCACTCTATCATAACCATGAAGGAATTTAAAGACTGTCACCATATCCCCCCTTACTCTTCTAGCTTCGAGTGATGGCAAGTCTAATTCCCTCAGCCTCTCATCATAACCGAGATTGCGTATTTCTGGCACCAGTTTCGTGGCATGTCTTTGAACTTTTTCAAGCTTACCTATGTGCTTTTTCAAGTGCGGATTCTAAAAGGGGGCTGCATATTCGAGTTTTGGCCTCACATAGGTTACATAAATAGTTCTGAACATTTCCTTGTCCATGTGCCTGAAGGCTACCCTTACATTTGATAAGAATGCATATGCTGCCCTTACTACGCCATTTATATGTATTTCTGGAGACAAATCTGCCAATATGTTTACTCCTAGATCTCTCTCATTTTCTGTCTCCTGAAGCTGTACTCCAGCCACCGAGTAGTCAAGCTTGGGCCTTCTTGCACTTGTACCCATTCTCATTACCTTACATTTTGAGGTATTGAATTTCATTAGCCACTTTTCTGACCACTCATGCAGATTATTTAGATCCTCCTGAAGTTCTCTACCATTGTTCTCGTTTTTTACTTTCTTCACAATCTTTGCATCATCTGCAAACATATTCATGAATGAATTTACAGACTCTGGTAGGTCATTTACATATACAAGGAACAAAAGTGGCCCTAAAACTGAACCCTGTGGAACTCCACTACTAACTCTTCTCCATTCAGACACTGAGTGTCTTACTCTAACCCTCTGTTCCCTTCCTTCTAAGTAAGTTTTTATCCATTCCAAGACATTTCCACCTATTCTAGCCATTGATTGCAGCTTCCTAATAAGTCTCCCATGTGGAACAGTGTCAAACGCTTTCTGGAAGTCTAGGAATATGCAATCTGCCCAACCCTCTCTTTCCTGTAAGATTTGGCTTACCTCATCATAAAATTCTAATAAGTTTGTTACTGTTGATCTTCCTTCTCTGAAGCCATGTTGCCTCACTGACAAAAAGTTGAAGGATTCCAAGTGAAGAGAGATATGTTTCCTTAGTAGTTTCTCCATAACTTTGCAAACTATGCTGGTCAAGGAAACTGGTCTATAGTTCAGAGCCGTATCCCTCCTTCCCTTTTTGAAGATAGGTATCACATTTGCTTGTTTCCAGCATCTTGGAATCTCCCCCGACTCCAATGACTCCTTAAATATGATACTTAGTGCCACTGATATTGTGTTTGCGCATTTTTTAAGCACATGAGGGGATATGTCATCAGGACCTGTAGCTTTATGAACATCTAAATCCATCAGCGCCTTGCATACCTCTGTGGCTGTAAGGTTGATGTTCTCTAATTCCGGCCCTTGAGCTTCTATCACTGCAATCTGAGGGGGTGGGGTATTTTCTACTGTAAATACTGACTGAAACTCCTTGTTCAATTCTTTGCAGATCTCTTCGTCCGTCTCAGTGATGCTTCCATCCGCTCTCTTTAGCCTTAAAACCTGTTCTTTTACCTTCAGTTTTCCTCTGATAAAGCTGTGGAAAAGCTTGGGATTTTCTTTAGCCTTCCTGGTGATGTCCCTCTCATAATCTTTCTCTGCCTCTCTCCTTTTACTTAGGTAGTCATTTCTTGCTCTTTTGTAGGTTTGCCAGGCATTTATGTTTTTTCTCCTCCTATACCTTTTCCAGCATTTGTCTCTCCACTCCTTAGCTCTTTTACACCCATTATCGAACCATTTCTCTCTGGCATGAATTACACCTACTTTGGTGACAGGTATGCAGCAATCTACTATCTTCCCATATTTCTCACAAAAGATGTCATACATTTCTTGTACAGATTTGTTGTAAAATAAGGTTCTCCAGTCAATAACTGCAAAAAGCTCATTCATTTTGATGTAATCTCCTTTCTGATAGTTCCTCCTCATGTCCTCAGTGCCTCTACTCTCAGGAAGAATGTCTTCAATGATATACTCCATCAACAACACACAGTGGTCACTCTTTCCAATTGGTGGTTCATACTCAATATTTTCAATATCCAACACATTATCTGTGAACACCAGATCAAGTAGTGATGGCTCATCCCCACCCCTGGCTCTTGTTGGTTCCATTACATGTTGGTGTAGGAAATTCCCTTGTACGCAATCTAGGAATCTTGCCCCAAAGGAGTCCTCACCACTGTGTGGGTCAAGATTTATCCAATCTATCTCTTTATGATTAAAGTCTCCTATAATCAAAATCCTACATTTTTTCTCCCGCGCCATGTTAACAACTGAGTTTATGACTTCAATCGTACCTATATGACTTTCCTCATAAATTTCAAGCCTATTTTGGTTCCTTGGTGGGTTGTATACAACAGTTATTATAATGCTCTCTGACCCAGTATTTATGCGAGCAACAAGAAATTCCCTGAACTCACTTTCTATAGCCAAGTTTATCTCTTCAGCTTGAATCCTCTCACTTATGAGCAGTGCTATCCCTCCACCAGTCCTCTCAGATCTTTCGACCCTTAGTATTCTGAAGCCCTTAGGAAAAACTGTGACACTGTTTATGTCCTCACTCAACTTAGTCTCTGTAATTGCTACTATATCTGCCTTACTGTTGTGAATCCTATCTTTTAATTCTACTGCCTTACCAGCTAATCCATCAGCATTTGTGTATAACAATCTTAATGAGGCCCCATCCCCTGATCTTCTGTCATTATCTTCTTTATCTCCCCTTTGTCTGGAAGTATTCCGTAACGAAAATTTTTCTTCTCGTCCTCATTTCTTTCATCATTTAACCTTCTTGCCTCTTGCAACAAGTTTTTGATCTTTCCCATCTCTTCCTGTGTTCTGTATCGTCTAATGAACACTTCTTTGCATTCTTGAAGGTCTTTTAGACTTTTTTTTCTCAACAATATTTCCCTACATGTCTCCCCTCTCTCAAAGGTTACTTTTGTTAGTCTCGGCTTTCCTTCCCTCGAATATTTACCTAGTTGGTGTATGTTTACAATATCCTCAGGACCACATACTACTCCAAGCTTTCTTATCAGGTCTACAACCCTAGCTTTATTTTCTTCAAGTCTCCCCTGCCATGTTGGCTCCTGGGATTCACTTATGCCTGAGATTACCACTGTCTTCTCCTTATCAAGTGCCTGTCTGATGAGTGGGTTTGCCCTTTCCATCACAACGTCTTTCATTTTTTCGATTACTGTCTCTTTATAATCAACTGTTTGTATGTTTTCCAGTGCCACCACCTTTACAGCCTCTTTTACTGCCACATTCCCCTTTAGTGCATCAGCAAAGGACGTTTTCATGGCATCATTTTCCATATTCAGCTCCTGGAACTCTTTTCTGAACTGATCAATGTTTTCCTTAATCTGAACATTCCAAGCAGCAATCTCGTCTCTCTCAGAAGATAGCAGTGAACTAACATCTAATTCCTTTAGGTTGTCATTTAGCTGTTTGTTTTTATCTTCTTGATTAGAAATTCTAGATTCTAGTTGACTCTTTTCCCCTTCCACACTACAAGCTTGTAGTGTGTGTGTGTGTGTGTGTGTGTGTGTGTGTGTGTGTGTGTGTGTGTGTGTGTGTGATTACCTAATTGTGATTTCCTAATTGTGTTTACGGGAAAGAGCCCAAAGCTCGTATCTTCCCGTCTCCTGATCGGTTCCATTTTTAGACTTAGTCATACTTATCGTACCTGTCCTTAAAACTATGGATTGAGATAGCATTAACTACCTCCTCGCTTAGCGAATTCCAATTTCTCAACTAATCTTACACTGAAAAAGTATTTCCTTACATCCTGCAAACAAGTTTTCTTACGAAGCTTCAAACTATGACCTCTAGTTCTAGAGCCAGCCATATCGAAATATCGATCCCTATCCACTCTATCATAACCATGAAGGAATTTAAAGACTGTCACCATATCCCCCCTTACTCTTCTAGCTTCGAGTGATGGCAAGTCTAATTCCCTCAGCCTCTCATCATAACCGAGATTGCGTATTTCTGGCACCAGTTTCGTGGCATGTCTTTGAACTTTTTCAAGCTTAGCTATGTGCTTTTTCAAGTGCGGATTCCAAAAGGGGGCTGCATATTCGAGTTTTGGCCTCACATAGGTTACATAAATATTTCTGAACATTTCCTTGTCCATGTGCCTGAAGGCTACCCTTACATTTGATAAGAATGCATATGCTGCCCTTACTACGCCATTTATATGTATATCTGGAGACAAATCTGCCAGTATGTTTACTCCTAGATCTCTCTCATTTTCTGTCTCTTGAAGTTGTACTCCAGCCACCGAGTAGTCAAGCTTGGGCCTTCTTGCACTTGTACCCATTCTCATTACCTTACATTTTGAGGTATTGAATTTCATTAGCCACTTTTCTGACCACTCATGCAGATTATTTAGATCCTCCTGAAGTTCTCTACCATTGTTCTCGTTTTTTACTTTCTTCACAATCTTTGCATCATCTGCAAACATATTCATGAATGAATTTACAGACTCTGGTAGGTCATTTACATATACAAGAAACAAAAGTGGGCCCAAAGCTGAACCCTGTGGAACTCCACTACTAACTCTTCTCCATTCAGACACTGAGTGTCTTACTCTAACCCTCTGTTCCCTTCCTTCTAAGTAAGTTTTTATCCATTCCAAGACATTTCCACCTATTCTAGCCATTGATTGCAGCTTCCTAATAAATCTCCCATGTGGAACAGTGTCAAACGCTTTCTGGAAGTCTAGGAATATGCAATCTGCCCAGCCCTCTCTTTCCTGTAAGATTTGGCTTACCTCATCATAGAATTCTAATAAGTTTGTTACTGTTGATCTACCTTCTCTGAAGCCATGTTGCCTCACTGACAAAAAGTTGAAGGATTCCAAGTGAAGAGAGATATGTTTCCTTAGTAGTTTCTCCATAACTTTGCAAACTATGCTGGTCAAGGAAACTGGTCTATAGTTCAGAGCCGTATCCCTCCTTCCCTTTTTGAAGATAGGTATCACATTTGCTTGTTTCCAGCATCTTGGAATCTCCCCCGACTCCAGTGACTCCTTAAATATGATACTTAGTGCCACTGATATTGTGTTTGCGCATTTTTTAAGCACATGAGGGGATATGTCATCAGGACCTGTAGCTTTATGAACATCTAAATCCATCAGCGTGTGTGTGTGTGTGTGTGTGTGTGTGTGTGTGTGTGTGTGTGTGTGTGTGATTACCTAATTGTGTTTACGGGAAAGAGCCCAAAGCTCGTATCTTCCCGTCTCCTGATCGGTTCCATTTTTAGACTTAGTCATACTTATCGTACCTGTCCTTAAAACTATGGATTGAGATAGCATTAACTACCTCCTCGCTTAGCGAATTCCAATTATCAACTACTCTTACACTGAAAAAGTATTTTCTTACATCCTGCAAACAAGTTTTCTTACTAAGCTTCAAACTATGACCTCTAGTTCTAGAGCCAGCCATATCGAAATATCGATCCCTATCCACTCTATCATAACCATGAAGGAATTTAAAGACTGTCACCATATCCCCCCTTACTCTTCTAGCTTCGAGTGATGGCAAGTCTAATTCCCTCACCCTCTCATCATAACCGAGATTGCGTATTTCTGGCACCAGTTTCGTGGCATGTCTTTGAACTTTTTCAAGCTTAGCTATGTGCTTTTTCAAGTGCGGATTCCAAAAGGGGGCTGCATATTCGAGTTTTGGCCTCACATAGGTTACATAAATATTTCTGAACATTTCCTTGTCCATGTGCCTGAAGGCTACCCTTACATTTGATAAGAATGCATATGCTGCCCTTACTACGCCATTTATATGTATTTCTGGAGACAAATCTGCCAGTATGTTTACTCCTAGATCTCTCTCATTTTCTGTCTCTCGAAGTTGTACTCCAGCCACCGAGTAGTCAAGCTTGGGCCTTCTTGCACTTGTACCCATTCTCATTACCTTACATTTTGAGGTATTGAATTTCATTAGCCACTTTTCTGACCACTCATGCAGATTATTTAGATCCTCCTGAAGTTCTTTACCATTGTTCTCGTTTTTTACTTTCTTCACAATCTTTGCATCATCTGCAAACATATTCATGAATGAATTTACAGACTCTGGTAGGTCATTTACATATACAAGGAACAAAAGTGGCCCTAAAACTGAACCCTGTGGAACTCCACTACTAACTCTTCTCCATTCAGACACTGAGTGTCTTACTCTAACCCTCTGTTCCCTTCCTTCTAAGTAAGTTTTTATCCATTCCAAGACATTTCCACCTATTCTAGCCATTGATTGCAGCTTCCTAATAAGTCTCCCATGTGGAACAGTGTCAAACGCTTTCTGGAAGTCTAGGAATATGCAATCTGCCCAGCCCTCTCTTTCCTGTAAGATTTGGCTTACCTCATCATAAAATTCAAATAAGTTTGTTACTGTTGATCTTCCTTCTCTGAAGCCATGTTGCCTCACTGACAAAAAGTTGAAGGATTCCAAGTGAAGAGAGATATGTTTCCTTAGTAGTTTCTCCATAACTTTGCAAACTATGCTGGTCAAGGAAACTGGTCTATAGTTCAGAGCCGTATCCCTCCTTCCCCTTTTGAAGATAGGTATCACATTTGCTTGTTTCCAGCATCTTGGAATCTCCCCCGACTCCAGTGACTCCTTAAATATGATACTTAGTGCCACGGTGTGTGTGTGTGTGTGTGTGTGTGTGTGTGTGTGTGTGTGTGTGATTACCTAATTGTGCTTACCTAGTTGTGTTTACGGGAAAGAGCCCATAGTTCGTATCTTCCACTCTCCTGATCGGTTCCATTTTGTACTTAGTGATACTTATCATACCTGTCCTTAAAACTATGGATTGAGTTAGCATTAACTACCTTCTCGCTTAGCCAATTCCAATTATCAACTACTCTTACACTAAGTAAGAGTGACCACTGTGTTGTTGATGGAGTATATCATTGAAGACATTCTTCCTGAGAGTAGAGGCACTGAGGACATGAGGAGGAACTATCGGAAAGGAGATTACATCAAAATGAATGAGCTTTTTGCAGTTATTGACTGGAGAACCTTATTTTACAACAAATCTGTACAAGAAATGTATGACATCTTTTGTGAGAAATATGGGAAGATAGTAGATTGCTGCATACCTGTCACCAAAGTAGGTGTAATTCATGCCAGAGAGAAATGGTTCGATAATGGGTGTAAAAGAGCTAAGGAGTGGAGAGACAAATGCTGGAAAAGGTATAGGAGGAGAAAAAACATAAATGCCTGGCAAACCTACAAAAGAGCAAGAAATGACTACCTAAGTAAAAGGAGAGAGGCAGAGAGAGATTATGAGAGGGACATCACCAGGAAGGCTAAAGAAAATCCCAAGCTTTTCCACAGCTTTATCAGAGGAAAACTGAAGGTAAAAGAACAGGTTTTAAGGCTAAAGAGAGTGGATGGAAGCATCACTGAGACGGACGAAGAGATCTGCAAAGAATTGAACAAGGAGTATCAGTCAGTATTTACAGTAGAAAATACCCCACCCCCTCAGATTGCAGTGATAGAAGCTCAAGGGCCGGTATTAGAGAACATCAACCTTACAGCCACAGAGGTATGCAAAGCGCTGATGGATTTAGATGTTCATAAAGCTACAGGTCCTGATGACATATCCCCTCATGTGCTTAAAAAATGCGCAAACACAATATCAGTGGCACTAAGTATCATATTTAAGGAGTCACTGGAGTCGGGGGAGATTCCAAGATGCTGGAAACAAGCAAATGTGATACCTATCTTCAAAAAGGGAAGGAGGGATACGGCTCTGAACTATAGACCAGTTTCCTTGACCAGCATAGTTTGCAAAGTTATGGAGAAACTACTAAGGAAACATATCTCTCTTCACTTGGAATCCTTCAACTTTTTGTCAGTGAGGCAACATGGCTTCAGAGAAGGAAGATCAACAGTAACAAACTTATTAGAATTTTATGATGAGGTAAGCCAAATCTTACAGGAAAGAGAGGGCTGGGCAGATTGCATATTCCTAGACTTCCAGAAAGCGTTTGACACTGTTCCACATGGGAGACTTATCAGGAAGCTGCAATCAATGGCTAGAATAGGTGGAAATGTCTTGGAATGGATAAAAACTTACTTAGAAGGAAGGGAACAGAGGGTTAGAGTAAGACACTCAGTGTCTGAATGGAGAAGAGTTAGTAGTGGGGTTCCACAGGGTTCAGTTTTAGGGCCACTTTTGTTCCTTGTATATGTAAATGACCTACCAGAGTCTGTAAATTCATTCATGAATATGTTTGCAGATGATGCAAAGATTGTGAAGAAAGTAAAAAACGAGAACAATGGTAGAGAACTTCAGGAGGATCTAAATAATCTGCATGAGTGGTCAGAAAAGTGGCTAATGAAATTCAATACCTCAAAATGTAAGGTAATGAGAATGGGTACAAGTGCAAGAAGGCCCAAGCTTGACTACTCGGTGGCTGGAGTACAACTTCAAGAGACAGAAAAAGAGAGAGATCTAGGAGTAAACATACTGGCAGATTTGTCTCCAGAAATACATATAAATGGCGTAGTAAGGGCAGCATATGCATTCTTATCAAATGTAAGGGTAGCCTTCAGGCACATGGACAAGGAAATGTTCAGAAATATTTATGTAACCTATGTGAGGCCAAAACTCGAATATGCAGCCCCCTTTTGGAATCCGCACTTGAAAAAGCACATAGCTAAGCTTGAAAAAGTTCAAAGACATGCCACGAAACTGGTGCCAGAAATATGCAATCTCGGTTATGATGAGAGGCTGAGGGAATTAGACTTGCCATCACTCGAAGCTAGAAGAGTAAGGGGGGATATGGTGACAGTCTTTAAATTCCTTCATGGTTATGATAGAGTGGATAGGGATCGATATTTCGATATGGCTGGCTCTAGAACTAGAGGTCATAGTTTGAAGCTTCGTAAGAAAACTTGTTTGCAGGATGTAAGGAAATACTTTTTCAGTGTAAGAGTAGTTGATAATTGGAATTCGCTAAGCGAGGAGGTAGTTAATGCTATCTCAATCCATAGTTTTAAGGACAGGTACGATAAGTATGACTAAGTCTAAAAATGGAACCGATCAGGAGACGGGAAGATACGAGCTTTGGGCTCTTTCCCGTAAACACAATTAGGTAATCACAATTAGGTAATCACAAAAAAAGTACTTCCTTACCTCCTACAAAGAAGTTTTCTTACGAAGCTTTTAGCTATGATCTCTAGTTCTAGAGCCAGCCATATCAAAATATCGATCCCTATCCACTCTATCATAACCATGAAGAATTTTAAAGACTGTCACCATAGCCTTCCTCAATCTTCTAGCTTCGAGTGATGGTAAGTCTAATTCCTTCAGCCTCTTTATAACTGAGATTGCGTATTTCTGGCACCAGTTTCGTGGTATGTCTTTGAATTTCTTCAGGCTTAGCTACTTTCTTTTTCAAGTGCGATTCCAAAAGGGGGTTGCATATTCAAGTTTTGGCCTCACATAGTTTACATAATTATTTTTGAACATTTCCTTGTCAGTGTGCCTGAAGGCTACCCTTCATTTGCAAAGAAAACATATGCTGCCATTACTATGTCATTTATATGCATTTCTGGAGACAAATCGGCCAGTATGTGTACTCCTAGATCACTCCTGAAGTTGTACTCCTGCCACTTAGTAGTCAAGCTTGGGCCTTCTTGCACTTGTACCCATTCTCATTTCCTCACATTTTGAAGTATTGAATTTCCTTAGCCACTTTTCTGTCCACTCATGAAGACTATTTGGATCTTCCTGAAGTTCTTTACCATTGTTCTCATTTCTTACATTTTTCACAATCTTTGCCATTTTGAAACATATTCATGAATGAATTTACAGACTCTGGTAGGTCATTTACACATACAAGGAACAAAAGTGGCCCTAAAATTGAACCCTGTGGAACTCCACTTCTAACTCTTCTCCACTCCGACACTGAATGTCTTACTCTAACCCTCTGTTCTTTTCCTTCTAAGTAAGTTTTTATCCATTCCAAAACATTTCCACCTATTCTAGCCATTGCTTGCATCTTCTTAATACGTCTCCCATGTGGGACAGTGTCAAATGCTTTTTGGAAGTCTAGGAATATGCAATCTGCCCAGCCCTCTCTTTCCTGTAAGATTCGGCTTGCCTCATCTTAAAATTCAAATAAGTTTGTTACTGTTGATATACCATTTCTGACACCATGTTGTCTTACTGACAAAAAAGTTGAAGGATTCCAATAGAAGAGAGATATGTTTCCTTAGTAGTTTCTCTCATAACTTTGTAAACTATGTTGTTCAAGGAAACTGGCCTATAGTTTAGAGCCATATACCTCCTTCCCTTTTTGAAGATAGGTATCACGTTTGCTTGTTTCCAGCATCTTGGAATCTCCCCTGACTCCAATGACTTTTTAAATATGATAGTGCCACTGATATTGTGTTTGCGCATTTTTTAAGTACATGAGGGAATAAATCATCAGGACCTGTAGCTTTATGGACATCTAACTCCATCAGCGCTTTGCATACCTCTGCTGCTAATTGAATGATGTTCTCTAATACCTGCCTATGAAGTTCTGTCTCTGCAATATGAGGGGGTGGGAGTATTTTCTACTGTAAATACTGACTGATTTCCTTGTTTAATTCTTTGCAGATCTCTTCATCCGTCTCAGTGATGCTTCCATCTGCTCTCTTAAGCCTTAAAACCTGTTCTTTTACCTCCAGTTTTCCTCTGATAAAGCTGTGGAAAAGCTTTGGATTTTTTTTTAGCCTTCCTGGTGATGTCCCTTTCATAATCTTTCTCTGCCTCTCTTCTTTTACTGATGTAATCATTTCTTGCTCTTTTGTTGGTTTGCCAGGCATTTATGTTTTTTCTCCTCCTATACCTTTTCCAGTGTTTGTCTCTCCACTCCTTAGCTCTTTTACACTCATTTTGGAACCATTTCTCTCTGGCATGAATTACACCTACTTTGGTGACAGGTATGCAGCAATCTACTATCTTCCCATATTTCTCACAAAAGATGTCGTACATTTCTTGTACAGATTTGTTGTAAAATAAGGTCCTCCAGTCAATAACTGCAAAAAGTTCGTTCATTTTGATGTAATCTCCTTTCGGATAGTTTCTCTTCATGTCCTCAGAGCATCTACTCTCAGGCAGAACATCTTCAATGATATACTCCATCAACAACACACAGTGGCCACTCTTTCCAATTGGTGGTTCATACTTAATTTTTTCAATATCCAACACGTTATCTGTGAATACTAGATCAATTTTAATATGTGCTAGCTCACGCAGGTGCGACCCATTGCGTTTTCCGAAACGCCAATACCGCTATCGTACTTTCTACGGTGCAGAGTTACATGTTTAATTTTTTTTTTTTTTTTTTTTTTTTTTTTACTATTTTTTACTGTTTTATTATTCGTAGGCTGGGAAATACATTTTTTTTATCAATAAAATAATAAAAAAAAATTTTCTATAAAATAATGAAAATACTGAAAATTTTAGTTTTTTAATATTTTAATATTCTCACATATACCCAGGAAAAAAAGGCAAAAAAACTGCAATGCACTGAATTCCCGAAATGTGAACCGTGATATAGCGAGGGAGCACTGTGTATAGCACCTAATAGGGTTTCTATATAGTATTTCTCCAAGCCTTTATGTTGACTGTCATGTGAACTATGCTGCTGAATTTAGCTTGGTGAGCTATTGTTTTGGAATGAACATACTGACCTTCCTAGATGGAATGAGCTTATTGAGCTCATAAGATGAAAAAAGCTGTCAAGTAGGCAGTGTAAACATTTTCATATGTGTTTGATTAACATAAAGTGTGAGGATTTACGTATAAAGTCAGGCATCTATGTGAGTTTATTCTACATAAGGCTTTGTTACTTAACCATTAGGTCAATGATGCCATGGTTTTAGAATTTCATTTCTGTCAGGATATCATGTAGTAGGCTGGCCCATGGCACCAGCCATCCGTTGCAACACTACTGCTGAAGGTCTTTTGGATTTAAGTAGGACTCTCTAGGACAGTTCTGTGTTAAGTCTCTCTTCAGTTACGGTTCGTTTTGTACACAGGATATTTGTTACACATCTCTGTTTCTCTTTACTTTGTTTTCTTCGTGCCCAGGCCCGATGAGGGCAATATTATTTTATATTTTTTTGGGCCCATCCTGGTGTTACATAAAAGTAGTGATGGCTCATCCCCACCCCTGGCCCTTGTTGGTTCCAGTACATGTTGAGGTAGGAAATTCCCTTGTACGCAATCTAGGAATCTTGCCCCGAATGAGTCCTCACTACTGTTTGGGTCAAGATTTATCCAATCTATCTCTTTACGATTGAAATATCCCATAATCAAAATCCTTCATTTTCTCTCCGGTGCCATGTTAACAACTAAATTTATGACTTCAGTAGTACCTATATGACTTTCCTCATAAACTTTTAGCCTATGTGGGTTCCTTGGTGGGTTATATACAACATTTATTATAATGCTCTCTGAACCAGTATTTATGCGAGCAACAAGAAATTCCTTGAACTCACTTTCTATAGCCAAGTTTATTTCTTCAACCTGAATCCTTTCACTTATGAGCATTGTTATCCCTCTACCAGTCCTCTCAGATCTTTCAACCCTTCATATTCTGAAGGCCTTAGGAAAAACTATGACACTGTTTATGTCCTCACTCAACTTAGTCTCTGTAACTGCTACTATATCTGCCTTACTGTTGTGAATCCTATCTTTTAATTCTACTGCCTTACCAGCTAATCCATCAGCATTTGTGTATAACAATCTTAATGAGGCCCCATCCCCTGATCTTCTGTCATTATCTTCTTTATATCCCTTTTGTCTGGAAGAATTCTGAAATAAAAATTTTTCTTCTCCTCTTCATTTCTTTCCTCATTTAACCTTCTAGCCTCTTGCAGCAAGTTTCTGATCCTTTCCATCTCTTCCTGTGTTCTGTATCATTTAATGAACACTTCTTTAAGTTATTGAATGTCTTTTAGACTTTTTTTCCTCATCATTATTTGTCTACATGTGTCCCCTCTCTCAAAGGTTACTTTTGTTGGCCTCTGCTTTCCCTCCCTAGAATATTTACCTAGTTGGTGAATGTTTGCAATATCCTCAGGACCACAAACTACTCCAAGTTTCTTATCAGGTCTGCAACCCTAGCTTTATTTTCTTCAAGTCTCCCCTGCCATGTTGGTTCCTGGGATTCGCTTATGCCTGAGATTACCACTGTCTTCTCTTTATCAGGTGCCTACTTAATCAGTGGATTTGCCCTTTCCACCACAACGTCTTTCATTTTTTTATTACTGTCTCTTTATAGTCAACTGTTTGTATGTTTCCCATTGCCACCACCTTCACAGCCTATTTTACTGCCACATTCCCCTTTAGTGCATCAGCAAAGGAAGTTTTCATGGCATCATGTTCCGTATTCAGCTCCTGAAACTTTTCTAACTGTTTGATGTTTTCCTTAATCTGGACATTCCAAGCTGCAATCTGATCTCTCTCAGAAGAGATCAGTGAACTAACATTTAATTCATTTAGGTTGTCATTCAGCTATTTGTGTTTATCTTATTGCTTAGAAATTCTGGTTTCTAGTTCACTTTTTTCCCCTTCCAGCCTCTTTATTTGTTTTTCTAGTTCTTTTCTTTCCTACCTTTGTGCTTTATTTGCTTCCTCTAAACATCTTATTTCCTCTCTGAGTGTTTCATTCTCTTCATTTCTCTATCCATACTCCGAATTTTATACATACATACATATACCTTGGCTGTTTCCCCCTTTAATTGGGGGGTAGCCGACATCAAGAAAGGAAAACAAATAGGGGGATTACTTTGCTCTATGGGCAATGACGAGGGAGCTAGCGACCGTTCAGATGGCACTGCTGGAGTGCCACAGCCCATCCTCCCGGCTCTTCCACAACCTGTGTCGCTTCACAACTGCCAGCTCCTCCTACTGCCCCTACCACAGGGCTATCTCTGTAAGATGCAGCCCCGTGGTAACAGCAGATGCCCATCAGAGCCGCGTCACAATCGCTCGCCACTCATTCCTATTCCTAGCACGCCCGCTTGCTTCCCTCACATCCATCCTCCTATCATTCAGGGCTCTCCTTACTCCATCAGTCCATCCAAACCTAGGCCTCCCTCTAGCATTTCTCCCATCAACTCTCGCATTCATCACCTTTTTCAGCAGCCTTTCATCATCCATCCTTTCCACATGGCCAAACCATCTCAGAACATTCATATCTACTCTGGCTGCAATTTCTCTCCTCACACCCGTTCTTGCTCTCACCACTTCATTCCTAACTCTATCCAATCGAGATACACCAATCATATTCCTCAGGCATTTCATCTCAAACACATTTAGTTTCCGTCTCTCACTTACTTTCATACCCCATAACTCTGATCCATACATCACAGTTGGCACAACCACTTTCTCATACAAAACTTTCTTAACATTCATTTCCAACCCTCTATTCTTCATCACTCCTTTCAATGCACCCAACACTTTACATCCTTCATTCACTCTGTGACACACATCTGCTTCCACTCCACCATTTGCAGCTATAACCGAGCCTAAATACTTAAACTGATTAACCTCCTCAAGTGTCTCTCCATTCAACATAACTTTCAATTCAGCGCCATCCTCATTTCTTGTACACCTCATAACCTTACTCTTTCCCACATTCACTCGCAGCTTCCTTCTCTCACACACCATTCCAAATTCTGACACTAACTGACACAGCTTTTCCTCTGAATCTGCCACCACCACAGTATCATCTGCAAACAGCAACTGATTCAGCTCCCACTCGTTATCATCCCCATCTACCATTCTCAAACCTCGACCACGCACTCGCTCATTCACCTCTCTTGCAACTCCATCAATATACAAATTGAACAGCCATGGTGACATCACACATCCCTGACTCAGTCCCACACTCACTGGAAACCACTCACTCACTTCATTCCCTACCCTAACACAAGCTCTACTACCCTCATACAAACTCTTCACTGCATACAACAATTTACCATTTATTCCATATAATCTCAAAACATTCCACATAGCCTCTCTATCAACTCTATCATATGCTTTCTCCAGATCCAAATATGCAAAATACACATCTAAATATTTCTCACATAACTGCCTAACTATAAAAATCTGATCTATGCAACCTCTACCTCTCCTAAAACCACTCTTCACTTCCGCGATCACATCTATAACCTTTGTCTCTAATGGATATCGGAACTGAAGCCTGGCAACCTTTACCTTTATATATATATATGTATATATATATATATATATATATATATATATATATATATATATATATATATATATATATATATATATATATATATATATATATATATATATATATATACACCTAGTTCTTAGAATAATGCGAAGATAGGTTCTCAGAAGTGCCGCGTAATGTAATAATCGCGTAATGTAACGAGTCATTTTCCATAAGAAACAATGATAATTGGCATAGATATGTTTCACACCTGTACATAGACACACTATGCCAAAGATATAAGATAAGTAAAACATATTTTACAAGCACATAGCAAAGCAGAAAGACCTGTAGTTATTTATATTAACATGCAAATAGTATACGGTATAAAAGATATACAGATTTACTGTACAGTAAACAAATTAATGCACTCTATTATGCGGTTGGCAACAGGTATTTACTGGGACGTGCATGGTGGCGGTGAGCACAAGGATGCGGGAGAACGAATCTCTATCTGCAAACGTTTTTGCTCTAGCAAGCTTTTTCCCTGGCGATATTATATGGCAAGTTTGTTTGCTGTTTATTCTTAATGCTTTTTTTCCATTCTCTCCATAATATCCGATCGCATTAAGTGGTAGAAGAGGAGAAGGATACGGGAGAACGAATCTCTATCTGCAAAAGTTTTTCTGCCACCATCTCAGCTGATGCACTCTCCAAGCTATTTCCCTGATGATATTATATCACATGTTTGTTTGCTATTTGTTCGTAATGCTTTTTTTCCATTCGTTCCATAATATCCGTTCGCATTAAGCCGTAGAAGAGGAGGATACAGGAATACAAATCTCTATCTGCAAACGTTTTGCCACCTCTATATCAGGTGATGCACTCTCTCATGCTATTTTCCTGACAATATTATATCACAAGTTTGTTTGCTGTTTGTTTTTAATGCACATCCACGTACTTTACTTAGCATTTTTTCCAATTCTTTCCATAATATACGATCGCATTAAGCGGAGAGGAGGAGGATACAGGTAGAACGAACCTATATCTTCACGCGTTTTGCCGCCTCCGTATCAGCTGATGCACCCTCGCACGCTATTTCCCTGACGATATTATTTCGCAAGTTTGTTTGCTGTTTGTTCTTAATGCTTTTTACCATTCTCTTCATAATATCCAATCGCATTAAGCAGTAAAAGAGGAGGAGGATGCGGGAGAATGAACTCCTATCTGCAAATTATTTGCCGCCTTCGTATCAGCTGATGCGCTTCGCACTCTTTTTTCCTTACAATATACAACCTTAACACAAACACAGTTAGAGCAAGCGATATATCCACGCAGTTTGCTGGGTAAAGAGACACTGAAGCAAATTGCAGCATGGCGGAAAAGTGCCTCCAAGGCGGTCAATTATTTAAAAAAATGAAATGTTTATTTTTTATTTTTTTGCATGGGCATTATTCGTGTATTTCGTATTTTTTTTACCATTATTCCTTAGGGGCGTTATTCCAATTTCACGGATTATAAGCACGCGTAAGAAGCAAACTATATATATATATATATATATATATATATATATATATATATATATATATATATATATATATATATATATATATATATATATATATATATATATATATATATATATATATATATATATATATACAGTAATCCCTCGTTTGTCGCGGGGGTTCGGTTCCGGGACCGGCCGCGATAGGTGAATTTCCGCGAATTAGGAACACCTACAAAATTTTTTTTTTTTTTTTTTAAGATGATTATGACACCAGGGACAGGCCTAAAATGATAAAATAAAACGGCCTTTATCAGGCTGTAAAGAAAAACAGAGATGGAGAGTGTAATGACCTGTCAGATGTGAAGGGATTATAAAAGATGTGTAATGAATATCCAGCTCTGCTGGGTTTACTATACCTCTGCATTACTTTCATGATGTCTATTCTAAAAATTCTCCTTAGATCTTATTATTATTATTATTATTATTGGCAACAATAATTTTCCTTTGATGATGATTGGGGAGATTATTATTATTATTATTATTATTATTATTATTATTATTATTATTATTATTATTATTATTATTATTATCATCATCATTATTATTACGAATTCGTAATTAAACCATGTATATTTACTATAAATAATGTAGTTTTGGTTGAATTAACAAGAGTTACTTTCAAGATTCTC
>JAXCGZ010016275.1:0-10000 GCA_037179515.1 Halocaridina rubra
AATGGCTAGAATAGGTGGAAATGTTTTGGAATGGATAAAAACTTACTTAGAAGGAAGGGAACAGAGGGTTAGAGTAAGACACTCAGTGTCTGAATGGAGAAGAGTTAGTAGTGGAGTTCCACAGGGTTCAGTTTTAGGGCCACTTTTGTTCCTTGTATATGTAAATGACCTACCAGAGTCTGTAAATTCATTCATGAATATGTTTGCAGATGATGCAAAGATTGTGAAGAAAGTAAAACACGAGAACAATGGTAGAGAACTTCAGGAGGATCTAAATAATCTGCATGAGTGGTCAGAAAAGTGGCTAATGAAATTCAATACTTCAAAATGTAAGGTAATGAGAATGGGTACAAGTGCAAGAAGGCCCAAGCTTGACTACTCGGTGGCTGGAGTACAACTTCAAGAGACAGAAAATGAGAGAGATCTAGGAGTAAACATACTGGCAGATTTGTCTCCAGAAATACATATAAATGGCATAGTAAGGGCAACATATGCATTCTTATCAAATGTAAGGGTAGCCTTCAGGCACATGGACAAGGAAATGTTCAGAAATATTTATGTAACCTATGTGAGGCCAAAACTCGAATATGCAGCCCCCTTTTGGAATCCGCACTTGAAAAAGCACATAGCTAAGCTTGAAAAAGTTCAAAGACATGCCACGAAACTGGTGCCAGAAATACGCAATCTCAGTTATGATGAGAGGCTGAGGGAATTAGACTTACCATCACTCGAAGCTAGAAGAGTGAGGGGGGATATGGTGACAGTCTTTAACTTCCTTCATGGTTATGATAGAGTGGATAGGGATCGATATTTTGATATGCCTGGCTCTAGAACTAGAGGTCATAGTTTGAAGCTTGGTAAGAAAACTTCTTCGCAGGATGTAAGGAAATACTTTTTCAGTGTAAGAGTAGTTGATAATTGGAATTGGTTAAGCGAGGAGGTAGTTAATGCTATCTCAATCCATAGTTTTAAGGACAGGTATGATAAGTATCACTAAGTATAAAATGGAACCGATGAGGAGACGGGAAGATACGAGCTTTGGGCTCTTTCCCGTAAACACAATTAGGTAATCACAATTAGGTAATCACACACAGACATGCCACGAAACTGGTGCCAGAAATACGCAATCTCAGTTATGATGAGAGGCTGAGGGAATTAGACTTACCATCACTCGAAGCTAGAAGAGTGAGGGGGGATATGGTGACAGTCTTTAAATTCCTTCATGGTTATGATAGAGTGGATAGGGATCGATATTTTGATATGCCTGGCTCTAGAACTAGAGGTCATAGTTTGAAGCTTCATAAGAAAACTTCTTCGCAGGATGTAAGGAGATACTTTTCCAGTGTTGGAGTAGTTGATAATTGGAATTGGCTAAGCGAGGAGGTAGTTAATGCTATCTCAATCCATAGTTTTAAGGTCAGGTATGATAAGTATCACTAAGTATAAAATGGAACCGATGAGGAGACGGGAAGATACGAGCTTTGGGCTCTTTCCCGTAAACACAATTAGGTAATCACACACACATACACATATATATATATATATATATATATATATATATATATATATATATATATATATATATATATATATATATCAAATAAGCACATTACATACGTGAAAACATGAATAATTTTTTTTACCCCGACTGGGACTCGAACCTAAGACTTATGATTACTAAGTCAAGGCGCTACCACTACACCACAGAAGGTTGAAAGGAACCCAACCTTATAGCTTATATCTGCTATACTTAGGAATGAACGCATTCTATCTGAATGCCACTATGTTCATATTACAGATTCCCCAACCTCACTCGTGGCTTCATTTTAGCATTAAAAAAAAAAAAAAAAAAAAAAATCATGTTTTCACATATGTAATGTGCTTATTTTATATTTCATGCCCAAATGAGATTGGGAATTGAATTAAATGCTAAAATGAAGCCACGAGTGAGGTTGGGGAATCTGTAATATGAACATAGTGGCATTCAGATAGAATGTGTTCATTCCTAAGTATAGCAGATATAAGCTATAAGGTTGGGTTCCTTTTAACCTTCTGTGGTGTAGTGGTAGCGCCTTGACTTAGTAATCATAAGTCTTAGGTTCGAGTCCCGGTCGGGGTAAAAAAATTATTCATGTTTTCACATATGTAATGTGCTCATTTGATATTTCATGCCCGAATGAGATTGTGAATTGAATTAAATGCTAAAATGAAGCCACGAGTGAGGTTGGGGAATCTGTAATATGAACATAGTGGCATTCAGATAGAATGCGTTCATTCCTAAGTATAGCAGATATAAGCTATAAGGTTGGGTTCCTTTTAACCTTCTGTGGTGTAGTGGTAGCGCCTTGACTTAGTAATCATAAGTCTTAGGTTCGAGTCCCGGTCGGGGTAAAAAAAAATTATTCATATATATATATATATATATATATATATATATATATATATATATATATATATATATATAGTCACCGTGGCTCAATCGGTAACGTCCGCGACTCTGAGGCGTCAGGTCGAGGGTTTGCGTCCCGTCACGGTCTGAGTTTAGCAAGGGCATGCACTCAGGTTAAGGATTACATCTGCCAAAACAAGTCCTTCGCAAGAAGGCAACCGTCTTAGCCCTTGGTAGAAAAGGGAGTCCGTGACGTAAAACCGGAACGAACATATATATATATATATATATATATATATATATATATATATATATATATATATATATATATGTATATATATATATATATATATATATATATATATATATATATATATATATATATATATATATATATATATATATATATATATATATATATATATATATATATATATATATATATATATATATATATATATATATATATATATATATATATATATATATATATATATATATATATATATATATATATATATATATATATATATATATATATATATATATATATGTGTGTGTGTGTGTGTGTGTGATTACCTAATTGTGATTACCTAATTGTGTTTACGGGAAAGAACCCAAAGCTCGTATCTTCCCGTCTCCTCATCGGTTCCATTTTAGACTTAGTGATACTTATCATACCTGTCCTTAAAACTATGGATTGAGATAGCATTAACTACCTCCTCGCTTAGCCAATTCCAATTATCAACTACTTTTACACTGAAAAAGTATTTCCTTACATCCTGCGAAGAAGTTTTCTTACCAAGCTTCAAACTATGACCTCTAGTTCTAGAGCCAGCCATATCAAAATATCGATCCCTATTCACTCTATCATAACCATGAAGGAATTTAAAGACTGTCACCATATCCCCCCTCACCCTTCTAGCTTCGAGTGATGGTAAGTCTAATTCCCTCAGCCTCTCATCATAACTGAGATTGCGTATTTCTGGCACCAGTTTCGTGGCATGTCTTTGAACTTTTTCAAGCTTAGCTATGTGCTTTTTCAAGTGCGGATTCCAAAAGGGGGCTGCATATTCGAGTTTTGGCCTCACATAGGTTACATAAATATTTCTGAACATTTCCTTGTCCATGTGCCTGTGTGTGTGTGTGTGTGTGTGTGTGTGTGTGTGTGTGTGTGTGTGTGTGTGTGTGTGTGTGTGTGATTACCTAATTGTGATTACCTAATTGTGTTTACGGGAAAGAGCCCAAAGCTCGTATCTTCCTGTCTCCTGATCGGTTCCATTTTATACTTAGTGATACTTATCATACCTGTCCTTAAAACTATGGATTGAGATAGCATTAACTACCTCCTCGCTTAGCCAATTCCAATTATCAACTACTCTTACACTGAAAAAGTATTTCCTTACATCCTGCAAAGAAGTTTTCTTACGAAACTTCAAACTATGACCTCTAGGTCTAGAGCCAGCCATATCAAAATATCGATCCCTATCCACTCTATCATAACCATGAAGGAATTTAAAGACTGTCACCATATCCCCCCTCAAGCTTCTAGCTTCGAGTGATGGTAAGTCTAATTCCCTCAGCCTCTCATCATAACTGAGATTGCGTATTTTTGGCACCAGTTTTGTGGCATGTCTTTGAACTTTTCCAATCTTAGCTATGTGCTTTTTCAAGTGCGGATTCCAAAAGGGGGCTGCATATTCGAGTTTTGGCCTCACATAGGTTACATAAATATTTCTGAACATTTCCTTGTCCATGTGCCTGAAGGCTACCCTTACATTTGATAAGAATGCATATGCTGCCCTTACTATGCCATTTATATGTATTTCTGGAGACAAATCTGCCAGTATGTTTACTCCTAGATCTCTCTCATTCTCTGTCTCTTGAAGTTGTACTCCAGCCACCGAGTAGTCAAGCTTGGGCCTTCTTGCACTTGTACCCATTCTCATTACCTTACATTTTGAAGTATTGAATTTCATTAGCCACTTTTCTGACCACTCATGCAGATTATTTAGATCCTCCTGAAGTTCTCTAACATTGTTCTCGTTTTTTACTTTCTTCACAATCTTTGCATCATCTGCAAACATATTCATGAATGAATTTACAGACTCTGGTAGGTCATTTACATATACAAGGAACAAAAGTGGCCCTAAAACTGAACCCTGTGGAACTCCACTACTAACTCTTCTCCATTCAGACTCTGAGTGTCTTACTCTAACCCTCTGTTCCCTTCCTTCTAAGTAAGTTTTTATCTCCAAAACATTTCCACCTATTCTAGCCATTGATTGCAGCTTCCTAATAAGTCTCCCATGAGGAACAGTGTCAAACGCTTTCTGGAAGTCTAGGAATATGCAATTTGCCCAGCCCTCTCTTACCTGTAAGATTCGGCTTACCTCATCATAGAATTTTAATAAGTTTGGTACTGTTGATCTACCTTCTCTGAAGCCATGTTGCCTCACTGACAAAAAGTTTAAGGATTCCAAGTGAAGAGAGATATGTTTCATTAGTAGTTTCTCCACAACTTTGCAAACTATGCTGGTCAAGGAAACTGGTGTATAGTTCAGAGCCGTATCCCTCCTTCCCTTTTTGAAGATAGGTATTACATTTGCTTGTTTCCAGCATCTTGGAATCTCCCCTGACTCCAGTGACTTTTTAAATATGATACTTAGTGCCACTGATATTGAGTTTGCGCATTTTTTAAGTACATGAGGGGATATGTCATCAGGACCTGTAGCTTTATGAACATCTAAATCCATCAGTGCTTTGCATACCTCTGTGGCTGTAAGGTTGATGCTCTCTAATACCGGCCCTTGAGCTTCTATCACTGCAATCTGAGGGGGTGGGGTATTTTCTACTGTGAATACTGACTGAAACTCCTTGTTCAATTCTTTGCAGATCTCTTCATCCGTCTCAGTGATGCTTCCATCCGCTCTCTTTAGCCTTAAAACCTGTTCTTTTACCTTCAGTTTTCCTCTGATAAAGCTGTGGAAAAGCTTGAGATTTTCTTTAGCCTTCCTGGTGATGTCCCTCTCATAGTCTCTCTCTGCCTCTCTCCTTTTACTTAGGTAGTTATTTCTTGCTCTTTTGTAGGTTTGCCAGGCATTTATGTTTTTTCTGCTCGTATACCTTTTCCAGCATTTGTCTCTCCACTCCTTAGCTCTTTTACACCCATTATCGAACCATTTCTCTCAGGCATGAATTACACCTACTTTGGTGACAGGTATGCAGCAATCTACTATCTTCCCATATTTCTCACAAAAGATGTCATACATTTCTTGTACATATTTGTTGTAAAATAAGGTTCTCCAGTCAATAACTGCAAAAAGCTCATTTATTTTGATGTAATCTCCTTTCGGATAGTTCCTCCTCATGTCCTCAGTGCCTCTACTCTCAGGCAGAATATCTACAATGATATACTCCATCAACAACACACAGTGGTCACTTTCCAATTGGTGGTTCATACTCAATTTTTTCAATATCCAACACATTATTTGTGAATACTATATCAAGTAGTGATGGCTCATCCCCACCTTTGGCCCTTGTGTGTGTGTGTGTGATTACCTAATTGTGATTACCTAATTGTGTTTACGGGAAAGAGCCCAAAGCTCGTATCTTCCCGTCTCCTCATCGGTTCCATTTTATACTTAGTGATACTTATCATACCTGTCCTTAAAACTATGGATTGAGATAGCATTAACTACCTCCTCGCTTAGCCAATTCCAATTATCAACTACTCTTACACTGAAAAAGTATTTTCTTACATCCTGCAAAGCAGTTTTCTTACCAAGCATCAAACTATGACCTCTAGTTCTAGAGCCAGCCATATGAAAATATCGATCCCTATCCACTCTCTCATAACCATGAAGGAATTTAAAGACTGTCACCATATCTCCCCTCACTCTTCTATCTTCGAGTGATGGTAAGTCTAATTCCCTCAGCCTCTCATCATAACTGAGATTGCGTATTTTTGGCACCAGTTTCGTGGCATGTCTTTCAACTTTTTCAAGCTTAGCTATGTGCTTTTTCAAGTGCGGATTCCAAAAGGGGGCTGCATATTCGAGTTTTGGCCTCACATAGGTTACATGTGATTACCTAATTGTGATTACCTAATTGTGTTTAATGGAAAGAGCCCAAAGCTCGTATCTTCCCGTCTCCTGATCGGTTCCATTTTAGACATAGTGATGCTTATCATACCTGTCCTTAAAACTATGGATTGAGAGAGCATTAACTACCTCCTCGCTTAGCGAATTCCAATTCGCTAAGTGAGGAGGTAGTTAATGCTATCTCAATCCATAGTTTTAAGGACAGGTATGATCCTTAAAACTATGGATTGAGATAGCATTAACTACCTCCTCCAATTCGCTAAGCGAGGAGGTAGTTAATGCTATCCCATGTGTGTGTGTGTGTTTGTGCGCGCGTGCTTGTATGTACATAGTACACATACAGAGACACAAACATGCGCCCATATATAACAAAAAATAAATCATAATTTAAGTGAAGAATATATATATATATAATATATATATATATATATATATATATATATATATATATATATATATATATATATATATATATATATATATATATATATATATATATATATATATATATATATATATATATATATATATATATATATATATAAATATATATATATATATATATATATATATATATATATATATATATATATATATATATATATATATATATATATATATATATATATATATATATATATATATATATATATATATATATATATATATATATATATATATATATATATATATATATATATATATATATATATATCTATATATATATATATATATATATATATATATATATATATATATATATATATATATATATATATATATATATATATATATATATATATATATATATATATATATATATATATATATATATATATATATATATATATAAAATGTTTACACAGAAAGCATTAAATATAAGTACAGCAATACAATATACACTAGAGAAGTAAAACACGGAAACACATACACTATAACACTTGCAAAATGATAATTCCTTACACACTCTTTCTGATGTCTTTTCTGATGTTCAGTGTGAAAATGTTTGCCGATCTCTGACCAGATATGCAACAGGACAGGGAATCTGGTACAGAAATACCTACTTATTCTTTGATACTCCTCCAGCTTCCATTTCGATCCTGATGTTGTCCCTTTAAGGTTCCTTAAGTAGTCTGCAGGTGAATTGGCACTTCAGGTTTGCTGTTTTTGTTTTCGCCTATTTCTCTTAGCCAGTATCTATCCTTCATCTTGGAAGCACTCTCCAGTTCTGTCTGTACCTAAGAAGGGTGACCATTATAACCTTCCAACGGCCGACCAATTACCCTAACATCCTCTATCGCTAAAGTATTCAAAACTTGGCTCAATTTTCACTTCTCGAAACATCTTTAATCCAAATGTTATCTATATCTTACATCTGATCACCAGTTCATCTCCTGCAAGGCAAGGTACACTGGTGACCTCTTGTCTTATCTCAGTTATGTATGGTTATCTTCTCTGAGGAACTATCTAGACTCTCTTGTCGTCGTCTCGATATCTGTCTGCCAGAGGACATATATGAAGCAATAACAGCACAAGATATCAAACAGAAGCTGAGAGAACATTTGCACACTAAATTAAAATGTCATTGTATTATACCTATATGCTTTAATACTGCAAACATTATTCTGAGGTGTTGTGATATTATTCCATGATGTTTCTTGTATAACACAGATACTTTATGAATACCCACTATTCATTTTGTGGAAATAAGTAGTGTAATTTGAATAAATATAATTTTTCTCACTCTTTTGCTAGCCAGCTTTTTCAGCAATAGCTCCAAATCATTAATAATAAATTATAGTAACCAAGCTAATTTATGATTAGTAGGTTGGCCATGGCACCAGCCGCCCATTGAAAGACTACGACTGAAGGTAGTAGAGTACAACTAGGACTGGTCCAGATATTTCCTGTTTGAGTGTTCCTTCAGGACGGTTCTTTCTACATTTGACAAGTCACAACACTCCCCACATCTGTCTCTTTTTGCTCTCTTTTATCCTTATATTTACTATTATTTATGGAAGGTCCACAGCTTATAGCACCCAGTACCCGTTATAGTGGGGTGCGAAGAATCTCTAGGGATCTTGTTGACTCCACTATTGGCTTGAGGGCAGACACGCCTGGTGGCAGTAATGGTTCTCCCCTTAACCTTGCACCTCCTAAAAGATCTGCTTATTTCACTCTTCACTATTCTAACATTCATGGCCTGAACTCTAATCTTTCGTCTGTGGAACAGCACTTGGGTACTTTCCTCCCTAACCTCCTCCTCCTATCTGAAACCCAGTTGTCTATCCATGCTTCCACTGACCCATTTCAAATATCTCACTATAACATGTATACTCGTTTTCGTTCCGAAGGTGGGGTCTGTGCCTACTGCAACACTAACACTCCTATTGCAAAGCTCATAAACTTTGAGTCTCCCGACTTTGATGTTCTCTGGCTAAAAATCTATCTATCCACTACCACCATTTTCATTTGCTTCTGCTACTGTTCTCCATACTTCACCGAGATTGTGTCTTTCTATGAATATCTGTCCTTGTGCCATGAGTCCTTGCCATCTTTTCACCTACATGCCGAAGTTCTTATCATTGGATACTTCAATGTACACCACAGTGAGTGGTTTAATTCTTCTCACACTGATGTGGGAGGAAGTGAGGCCCTTGCTTTCTCTATTACTCACGATCTGGAGTAAATTGTCAAAACATTCTACTCGTGTTCCTGATTGACATGAACATGTAGTCAACATCCTTGACCTATTTCTTACTTCTAACCATCAAACTACTCTTATTTTGTGCTTTCCTTTCTACGCAAATCTGACCACTCAGTGATATCAATCTCTTCCATTTTCGCTCCCCCTCCACCAATCCCTCCTACTCAGCACTGCCTTTGGGATCTTCAGTGTACCCAACTGAAAATTTGCATAATTTCCTCTTTGGCATCTCATGGGACGACTACTGCTTTCGGTCCCTCAACCCTGATCTGGTACCCCTAAAAGTTGCTGAGAACTTGACCTAGGGATTGAAGGCATACATCCCCTCCTCTACAAAAACTTTAGCTCCCCCTAAACCTTGGTTTGACCGAGCCTGTTTCATGGCTATCCAGGCCAGGAATCGGAGACACAGATCATACCAAGCCTCTCCTTACAATTTAAGTCACTCTGCTTTAATCGTAGCTAGGAATCGTTGTATTGCTCAAATTCCAAAGTCTAAGGCTTCCTTTATAAAAAGGAAAGTTAATGACCTTAACTCCTCTCCCGCTGACAAATGCATCTGGTCCTTAGCCAAATACCTCTCCAAACACTTCTGTAACTCAAGCTTTCCCCCTCTCATGCATTCTGATGATTCTATAGCTTGCTCTCCCACCGACAAAGCCACTCTTTTTGGCTCTCATTTTTCTGCTAACTCTTCTATAAATGATTCCAGTGTACCGGTCCCTCAATTTTTACCCCTCTCTAACCCTATGCCCCCCCTTATCCTTTCTTCATGCAAAGCATTTAAGGTTCTTTACTCGC
>JAXCGZ010016276.1:0-15000 GCA_037179515.1 Halocaridina rubra
CCAGTGCGCATGCGCAGCTTTTGAAAAATTTGAGTAGGAGTCCAGTAGAAAATTTAACTTTTTATAGCATGAAAAACTCTACGAACAGACTTAATTTCACATATGAACTGGCATTATCACTGTCTCCACATATTCACAAACACTTACTGGGCACTGTTTTTTCGGTAGAGAGTCTTAGATCTTCACAAGAAAAAGTATTTACAGAGTGAGGGCGCACAGAGCATTGTTTACATCGTCACACGCGAGAGAGAGAGAGAGAGAGAGAGAGAGAGTTTGAATTAAGAATCATAGTTAACTTGCACTTGCTTACCAGAATAAAGATTTAGTTAAATTATAACTATTTAAAATTATTGAAATAAATTACTTATATCATCCTCACTATGCAAGTATGACTTCAATAACCCCCCCCACACACACAAAAAATTACCATGTGATTTGAAGAACGTGATTTTTCAATTTCTTATTCGTCGTTTACCGTGAAATAAAGCCTTTTTTTTTCCTCACCAATTGACAAAAATACCTCAAACTGACAACTGGATTTTCTTCTCTCGCATGTCAACTTCTCTCGGTACTCTGTTCCGGTTTTACGTCACGGACTTCCTTTTCTACCAAAGGGCTAGGACGATTGCCTTCTTGCGAAGGACATGTTTTGACAGATGTAATCCTTACCCTGAGTTCATGACCTTGCTATCTTCAGACCGTGACGGGGCGCGAACCCTCGACCTGACGCCTCAGAGTCGCGGACGTTACCGCTTGAGCCACGGTGACTACTCTCTCCCTACTCTAACCTTGATTTTTAGGCAACTTTCACTTCTTCAAATCTTACATAGACAATCAGTGTCACCTGGAGTCTTCAATTTACTCGCATTATTTTTCTGGACTGAAATATTCATCGTTTTATGTGACACTATTTGTCCCCAAAATGGGGGTGGACACAGCGAGTGTGTATCTAAAGAATTATGGTTGGATGACCTTCCTAGCGCCCCACGGTGTACAATCACTCAAGTCTTTCATTTATGAGTAAAATTGGTATTTTTACCTGAAATAATCCTCGTTTTATGTGCCGTTATTAATCCCCAGTATGGGGGTGGACACACAGTGGCTGAGGAATTAAGACTGGATTCCCTTCCTAACGCTCCACGGTATACAATCACTATCAAGTATTTTATTTATACGTATTATATAAAACAACGTTTTATATCATCATTAGCCCCCAATATGGGGGTGAACACACTGTAGCTGGGAAATTAAGGCCAGATGCCCTTTCTAACGCCGCACAGTTCGGAATCACTTGTGGGTCTGTCAGCACCCGAGTAGAACTTTTTGACCACTCGGATATCAAAGGACACACTTCAAACATTACCCCAGAGTTTAAATGGTATTTTTATAAATTCTTAGGGCAATAATAATTCTAAACAAGAATACAGTTATTTTGCTTATAATGCCTAGTGTCATATTGCTGTACAGTAATCTCAAATTAACCTGTAATTGTCTAAACTTTTACATACTCCAGCCTTTTTAACGTGTCCAGTAGATTTAATAGGTATGAACCGATTGAAGGGTAATACATGTAGCAAATGATATGCGGGATAAGGGGCTAAGGGAACAGGCTGTGCGAGACAGGACAAGGTGGAAAAGGCTAGCAAGAAACAGCGACCCCATATAGAAATGAATATAGAAGAAGAGAGAAGAAGAAGAAGAAGAAGAAGAAGAAGAAGAAGAAGAAGAAGAAGAAGAAGAAGAAGAAGAAGAAGAAGAAGAAGAAGAAACTATATCCATAATACATTCTTTCCTGTTTAAGTACCTAGAGTGATAACATAAACAAATTCTTAGCTGCGACTCTATTAATAGTTGAATGCATTAAAGGGTTATTGCCTCTGTTGTATATTTTTCCAAGATTTCATATACTGTTGATCTCCAGACGTTCGTGTGTTCGTGTTGTGTTTTGTATATGAATATATCTACATTCGCACGTTCGTGTGTTTTAATTGAAGGTAATACCTCTGATATTTTTTCTATAAGAGGAAAAATAGTCACCGTGGCTCAAGCGGTAGCGTCCGCAACTTAGAGGCGTCAGGTCGAGGGTTCGCGCCCCATCACGGTCTGAGGTTAGCAAGATCATGCACTCAGAGTAACGATTACATCTGCCAAAATAAGTCCTTCGCAAGAAGGCAACCGTCCTAGCCCTTGGTAGCAAAGGGAGTCCGTGACGCAAAACCGGAACATACTTAAATTGAAATAAGGGAGAAAGTAATTTTTATAACTTTTTTTCTATAATGTACCACACAACTTGATAAGATTGTAACAGCAGCTCATAAGAGCTGTTGCATCACACTGGGTACGATGGTTGGTTTTACATCTGGAAGAAATTTCACTTATTATTTAATAGTTAAATTTGCACTTATAAGTATCAGTTTCTAGTATTATTTGTAGGTTATTTTGGGTTTTTATGGTGAGTTCTCTCAGCCGATCACTAACAAATGTATTAAAATTTAAAAATAAATTAATAACAATTTAAATTAGAGATTACAAAAGACTGCACATGCTTACTGCAACTATTAATATTATACGTTTTGCCGTGTTTAAAAGTGTCCATTATCCATCTTGTAAAGTTTTGACGCGGTTTTCTTTTAATCTCTTTCTCTACTGTGAAAAATCAATATTTCTTTTTTTTTATAATAAATTCATAAACTTTACTTATTCTGAATATTCTTGTGCACTTTATAATTTTAATATTTTTCTATTTTCTTTTTTATTTTGAAGTTTTGACGCTGTTTTCTTTTAATCTCATTTTCTACAGTGAAAATTAATGTTTCTTTTTTTTATAATCAATTCATAAACTTTACTTATTCTGAATATTTATGTGTACTATATCATATTCACATTTTTGTATTTTAAGCTAGAAACGGCGAATATGGAATAGTAATTTTGAAATAAATGAAATTGGTCTAAATGATTCAAAAGCTATAGCAGTGCTTTCCGATCGAATTTCAATATGAACTCTTTATTTTTTTTTTTTAGTCCGACACCGGGACAGGCAGAAACTGCCCTTATCAATAAAGACCCGGGCACGAGAAAACCCCAAGACGAAGGAAAATAAAAAGGTTAAGGGCAAGGCAGAGATGAGGTAATGTCACACAAAGGAAAACGACAGAAATAAATTATATATATATATATATATATATATATATATATATATATATATATATATATATATATATATATATATATATATATATATATATATATATATATATATATATATATATATATATATATATATATATATATATTTATATTTATATATTTATTTATATTTATATATATATATATATATATATATATATATATATATATATATATATATATATATATATATAAAGAGCTTATGTACGACAAGAGATAAGCTCTCAGACCCAGATAGAATTCCTTTTGACCTTGACAATTCCCTTACGTCTAAATCTTTCCCAGAAATCATGGGGAGAGAGAGAGAGAGAGAGAGAGAGAGAGAGAGAGAGAGAGAGAGAGAGAGAGAGAGAGAGAGAGAGAGAGAGAGAGAATCTAATCCTGGAACATCTAATGATACGATTCTACGAAAGGAGAGAGATATCCGCGTCATCTGTAACAGTCGCTGACTGTTGGTATAAAAGGCTGAACAGAGTTAAAATACTTTCCGTATTCACAATTAAAATCACCATCTCTCCTCACCTATGTGTATAGTTGCAGATTTAGTCAGTACAATCTACCACCCAATTATGAAACTAGTGGTCGACTGGCTAGCACCCCCTCCAGCAGCGGCATTTAACTCCGGTTTGTACGAGGTATTGCGTAATCAGCGTTAGCTGGGGTTGGGGGGGTTGGGAGGGAAGGCGAAGCGAGCATCACGAACTACTAAAAACTACCTCCCGATTTCTCCCGAACGATCCTCTCACGATAAACTACTATAATAGTAGGTTACGGAGCTTTCAAATGACGCGAGTTATTTTGTTCATTTCTATAGAGTTTTATGTAAAGAGAGAGAACAAAGTTAGCATATTAGTGTCAATGGGTGAAAGATTATCAGGAGAGTCCCGGGTTATGGGTTATTAAGTTTTATTACTGTAATTGCATTTAGCATTCTCTTTTTACTCTAGATACAGTAGGTTAGATATAGATAGGATAGATAGATGAGAGAGAGAGAGAGAGAGAGAGAGAGAGAGAGAGAGAGAGAGAGAGAGAGAGAGAGAGAGAGAGAGAGAGAGAAAATTCTCTCTCCACACGCATACACATGTGCCGCAGACCAGTGTACAGAGACACGACTTATTTGTAAACATAGTTCCAGTGCTCGGAACGGCACTGCTCCTCCCTGTTCCCGCTATAGCTTCTATATATCTATCTATCTATCTATCTGTCTGTCTGTCTGTCTGTCTATTTGTTTATTTATTTATTTATCTATTTATCTATATATCTATCTATCTATCTATCTATCTACAAGAGACATGTTCCCCCTGGTAAGGGAGGTGCTATAATTTAATAGCTCGAAAAATTTTCGACTCTCTCATTCCGAACATACCAACGCGCTTGCGCTCAGATGAAGATTCGAAGTTATCAGGTTTCGGGTTTTGGAAAAAAAAAAAAAAAAAAACTTTGCTCTGAACGAAATGTATTCAATGATAATGATAATTTTGTATACCTGAAGCACAGCAGACCTCCCGAACACTTGTCCGATACAAAATACCTTATTTTACTTTCTGATCGCGTATATAATGAGTCAGTTTTAGCAGAGACATTAGTAATAATAATATAATAATAATAATAATAATAATAATAATAATAATAATAAGAATAATAATAATAATAATAATAATCATAATAGTAATAATAGTAATCATAATAATAATAATAATAATAATAGTAATAGTAATAATAATAGTAATAATAAAATAGTAATAATAATAATTATAATAATAATATAATAATAATAATAATAATAATAATAATAATAATAATAATAATAATAATAAAACTTTTTGTAATTATAAACAATTACTCGATAATACCATTACCTAAGTATTTTTTTTTTACGTTTTATGTGTCAGTATTTGTTCCCGTATGGGGGGTGCACACAAACGGATTGAAGCTGTGGAATTAAGGTTAGATGCCCTTCCCCTCGCTCCTCTGTGTGTTCGAATGCGAGTCCGTCCCCTCCAGTATATATAAAGTAGCAAGCAATAATGGCCATCCTTGGTCGGGTGGTAGCGTACGCGACTTTCATTCGTCATGTCGTTGGGTCGAGATCCGTCTCGGTGTGAGACTAGGAAGGGCATTCACTCAAGATAACGGCCACACTTCCGAAACGAAAGTCCGTATGAAGGTAATGTCCTAGCCCTTAATAGAAAAGGGAGACCGTGACCTAATATTGGATAATTATCATCAACATCATTAATTTAAAAAAAAAAAATTCAGCTTTCTCACCTCTTATATAACACAGATTTAAGTCTGACCTCACAATTAAGGTGTTAGAATTTTTTCTTTTTTTTTACGAGACAAATAAAACTCACCCGTTAATCTTATAATGGATTTCCGTACCACTGCTAACAATGGAGAAGGATTTTTATGAGTGTGACACCGGGACGGACAAAGAAATTGCTCTCATCGGGTCCGGGCACCAAGTAAACATATAGATAAGGGAAACATGAGGAGTGTTGTGACTTGTCAGATGTGAAGGAGTAATAAGAGATGTGAAATGAATACACTAGCATATTTGGTAGAAATGTAGGCATAGTAAAAGACCCGTAAATGAAGGATGACTTGTCATCGAGCTGTCCTGGCCAGTACTATTTGATTCCAAAATACCTTCAGTTGTAGTATCGCAACAGGTGTCTGGTGCCATGGGCCAACCTACTACGATGAAATTACTGTATTAAAACTTTGAGCAGTGGAAATAATAGGTGTCCCTTGTCACTTTTTTTTAAAGACTTTTTGTGAACCATATCTATATTGAGAATATTTTCATGTGTTGCAAAAAATATGAAAATGTCTTTTTGACATTTTTCAGTAATATCATGTAAGGTAACTCTGAAACTTTTTTTTCGTTTGAAAATAGGCATACCATGCGGAAATGGCAATGCTTGCTTTCTCGACCATTTTCTGCATTTAACCATTAATTTCTTGATCTCGAGAGTGGCACCTTTTCCCTCTATAGGAAATACAAATAAATCTAAGGAATTTACTTGCCAAATATCGTCATGGCTATTGTGCATATCATTATCACTGTCGACGTGACATATCCATTTGGACTTCGGTAAACATGGAGCGCCACATCTCTGCAGGCTCATTATGTCCTCCCGCCACTCTCGTCACAGCATCCACATATTTCTCACTTTGTGGTGATATAGCCATTTTTCCTGATATAGCTATTTTTCCTACTAAAGTGGAACTTAATAGCATGCAAAAACAATTATGTTCCCTCTGTTGATATAATCATTCATCACTTAATTAAAAAAAATACAAAAACTTTTCCAACTCTATTTCCTTTATATAAGCTGCCTCGCTGACTATGCACTGAGGAAATTACCTTATATAAACAACAAACAAACAAACCTTTATTTCCATTTCAATACAATGGGTATTCGTCAGCCAGGGCAAGCCCCAACCCCCCACTGTGGTGTCCAACCACAACAGTTCCTGCCAGTAAACAGCTTAAACTCTCGGTCCTGGACGGGAACCGATCTTTCGACCTCGTGAATGCGAAGCCAGCGCGTTACCACTGTACTAGCCATTTTAATAATCAGAGTCTCATTAGGTTCCATTTTTTAAATGAATTTGACACCAGTACGGGCGAAGAAAACTGCCCTCATCGGATCTGAGCACGAAGAAACATAAAGCAGAGAAACAGATGGGAGTGTTGTGACTTGTCAGATTTTTTTATGGATGTGACGTTAGGACGGGCGAAGAAAATTACCCTCATTGGGTCTGGACATGAAGAAAATATAAAACAAAGAGAAAGAGATGGGGAGTATTGTTACTTGTCAGATGTTACAGAGTAAAGATTGATTGTCATGAGCACCTGATGAATTGTGATTTTCAGTCGACTTCCAGGGTATGGAGAGCTCTAACTACTGCAGAATGGATTTTAAGAGAAAACTGCTTCATTTGCTCTTGAAGCCGCTGCATTAAGAGAAACAGATTAGGAGTGCTGTGACCTGTCAGATGTTACATATTATAGGTTGTCATGAGCACTTAATGAAATGGGATTTTCAGTCGACTTCCAGGGTATGGAAAGCTCTAACCACTGCCGAATGGATTTGAAGAGAAAACAACTTAAAATGCTGTTGAAGCCGCTGCATCAAGAGAAACAGATGGGGAATGCTGTGACTAGATATATGTTACAAACTATAGACTTTTGTTAATGAATTGCGGTATCCAATAGAATTCCAGGGTATGGAAAGCTCTAGCCCCTGCAGAATGGATTTGAAGAGAAAACAACTTCATTTGCTCTTGAAGCCGCTGCGTCATAACGGCCTAAATTACATTGTTCACCTCCAGTTCAACGACCTACTTTAAAAACGACGTCAAATCCCTTTGGCTAGAGCCCCGTTTTAGAGGCTTTAGAGACTTAAAAGTTTGTTTTACAGTGTAAAGGGTATACTGCTTTAAAAACGACGTTAAACTCTTTGGATAGAGCCCCGTTTTAGCGGCTGTTATAGAGACTTAAAAGTTTGTTTTACAGTGTAAAGGGATTACCTCAGTAAGGGCCTACTTTGCAAGTGACGTGAATAGTTTTTGTATTTTATTTATAATTTGTGTCACTATTAACTCCTATTTGGGGATGGACATAGATGGATTGAAGCTTGGGGATTAAGGATAGATGCCCTTCCTATTGACCGGCCGTGGGCTCGAACGTGGGTCAAGCACCTCCCGAGGCGAGCACTCTACCGGTTACGCTACAGCGGTCCCGAATAGCATTATTTGTGTACTTGCCTTCATCCACATTCACGCAATGAAGCATACCGTAACTCTTACCTTGAAATGGGATCAAGGCAAGATAACAACCCCCAGTTCATTAATTAAACCCATCAATTGCTAGGTTAGGTTAGTTTGGTATAGGTTAGGTTAGTTATTAACCTTACTTAACCTACCCTAACCTAACCAAATCTAACCTAACCTAACAATTTACGTGGTTAGTTGATGTACCGGGAGTCTTTATCTTTACATGATCCCTGATATGTCATGTACACCTTGTAATTCTACTATTTTTCTCAAGTATTTGAGAACCATCGTAATTATTAGCTTCAGTCTAGAAGGCAAATAATTCAAGAAGAGAAAAATAAATGACTGCTGCATTGCATTCGTCAGTCTCGCATGGAACTGCGTCTCAACTGTACGTAGGAAAAGAATTTCGCTGGATGTATTTTTCTTGGAAACGAGAAAGATCCAGTCCTCGTAACAAATTAGCTAGAGCCAGACTGTAAACACACCTTCCATCTTCTTCTTCTTCTTCTTCTTCTTCTTCTTCTTCTTCTTCTTCTTCTCTTCTTTCTTCTTCTTCTTTCTCTCTTCTTCTACTTTTTCTTCTTCTTCTTCTACTTTTTCTTCTTCTTCTTCTACTTTTTTTCTTCTTCTTCTTCTTCTACTTTTTCTTCTTCTTCTTCTACTTTTTCTTCTTCTTCTTCTACTTTTTCTTCTTCTTCTTCTTCTTCTTCTTCTTCTTCTACTTTTTCTTCTTCTTTTTCTTCTACTTTTTCTTCTTCTTTTTCTTCTACTTTTTCTTCTTCTTTTTCTTCTTCTCCTTTTTTTCTTCTTTTTCTTCTACTTTTTCTTCTTCTTTTTCTTCTCCTTTTTTTCTTCTTTTTCTTCTTCTCCTTTTTTCTTCTTTTTCTTCTCCTTTTTTTCTTCTTTTTCTTCTTCTTTTTTTCTTCTTTTTCTTCTTTTTCTTCATTTTCTTCTTTTTCTTCATTTCTTCTTCTTTTTCTTCATTTTCTTCTTCTTTTTCTTCATTTTCTTCTTTTTATTATTATTATTATTTTTTCTTTTCTTTTTCTTTTTCTTCTTTTGGATTAATCTGTCTGTATTTTTTGTTCTTATTCTTTTTTGTTCTTTAGGCATCCTTCCCTTTATAAGTAAAAAAAAAAAAGTAATCTCACACATATGACCATCTGTAAATATGTTCTGTCATCATCTTGTTCTTCAGATGATACAGTTATATTAATCAAAGGATTTTGGTCTTCCGAGAACGAGTTTGGAAGGCATATGGCATTTTTTTTTTCTTCATCGAACTAATGTCACTAGATCAATTGTTACATGCCAGGCTCGTAAAACAGAGTAATACACAAAGGGTAACAACGCAAATCATAAAAGAATTTCCCACTCGCAGGTAGACTTTTCAGCCTGTCAGTGGGAGCTATCCGACAATAGATCTATGAGAAAGTGTGGCTGGGGGAATAAGACTGGATGCCACATCCTACATAAGAGAAACATGTAATCAATTAAACCATACTGAGAATAACTTCCTCCTTTGTATTTTTTTTTTCAAACAGATTAATAGATGCTGACAATATTTTGAGTGGATTTCTAGGTATTTATTGCTATTTGTTTACGTTTTATGTGTCACAATTAGTCCTCATTTGGGGGTAGACACAGCCGGACTGAAGTTGGGGAATTAAGGCTTGGATGCCCTTGTGATACCTTGCCTTGGGATCGAACATCGGTCTGTAACCTCCTGAATTGAGCACTCTATTACAATAGCGGTCCCCTTGTATGCCAGCAGCATCTGCCGTTCCCCCATGTACACCCTTCTAAATACTTGCCAAACTCAACTATGAGCCTTCGAACGGAGGAAGTTAAAGGTTGTGCGGGTCGGTGACAGGACGAGTGAAACGAAGAGGTTACATTTTGAAGACTCCAGTGAACTTGATGCAGACTTAAATTATTAATTAAAATGGTCAATATATATACAGCTAATGCGGGCTGCATAGTAGTGCATCTTACACTCTTGGGAGTTATTATAAAGATAAGGTCATGTTTATAAAGATAATTTCAGGGCACAGCTTGAGTGGTATTTTTAAGTTTACAAAGATAAGAATGAATACGATTTCTGGCCGAGCCTTGGTTCGATCCTGTATGTGATTGATAGGAAAGGTGATGGCACAAGGTATAGCTTAGATGCCTAGCATTTTGCTTTCTTTAAATTGATGCTTGATTACTTCCTTAGACAAGCCGCACGTCTTCCTTGCAAAATGTCTAAAGTTTAAATGTCACTCTTTATTTCATTCTGTCTTCGATGTTTGCTTTAAACATTGGAGAGATTCTCTCTCTCTCTCTCTCTCTCTCTCTCTCTCTCTCTCTCTCTCTCTCTCTCTCTCTCTCTCTCTCTCTCTCTCTCTCTCTCTCTCTCTCTCTCTCTTTCTGTGTGTGTGTGTGTGTGTGTGTGTGTGTGTGTGTGTGTGTGTGTGTGTGTGTGTGTGCGCGCGCGCTTGTGTGTGTGGATTACTTAAAATACGCATGACTTCATATATAGAATAAAAAAAAATCATAAGACTCTTTGTTATGTCTGCATCACCGATTTTAAAGAGAATCAGTTGCTAGGTTTCGTAACATACGGCAATATAATTGGACTTTTTGTTACTTTTGAAACTCACCTACTCCTTTTTTTTTCCTAATTCTTATGATCAGTCTTCCTTCAAAAAAGAGAATCTAACATTATCTCAGGGCCTTATCCTGCCATATCTCTTGGTCTTCATTACTTTGACTATTCTTTCAGCCAGTCATTTTCCTTTGTTTATCATTCTGTTCTTTCTGCCTTACCCTTATGCTTCTATTTTTCTTCATCTCAGTGTCACACTCATAAAAACAGTAATTAGAAACTTGACACGAAACGAATGTTATGCTATAGGCTTATCGTAAATGATGTTTAATCAATGAACTGGTTACTATGTAATTGCATGAGAATGAATTTTTTCTTGCACATGGGCAGTCACAATTAACTGGATTCTGATTAACTTGGAAATATCTATGAATGAGTAGTATATGATATATTTGTGATTCTCAGGATGCGAGGCCCAGGGCTTGCTGGCGACTTCTGGAATGGGGATGCGGTGGAAGAAGAGGAAGTAGACGTCGAGGCACAATTTCCAGCATTAACGCCGGGTACGCATCACTCGGCTCAGAGATCGAGGGGTAAAGCTCTCTCCAGTATCTTATTTATTTATTTATTTACTTTCAATATGTTTAGATCTGAATGGCAGGTTATTTATTTATAAGCAGGTCCATACTCTATATACTTGCATACACGAGGTGGAACATGCCCTGGCCACTGTTTTCTTTCTTTTTTTCTCTCTGGTATTGCAGTTAAGTTTTAAGCTATAAAGTGCCATGAAAAAAAATGACAAGAATCAAACTTGTCTGAATGACAGACTCTTAATACTCGAAGAGTTAGGTGTGATATTTCTTCATTCAACTAATACTTAATAAGTTAGTTGTTCTTCCTATTGAACATATACACAGTGAAGTTTGTACCTTCCTTGAATAACAAAGCAAACTTTAATTATTTAACATAATTAACTTTTGTGACACTTTGGCAATATTTGCTGTCATGTATGAATCTTTGATCAATATGGAGATTACAGGAAGTCAGAGTCCAGATTGGTATTGAAATGATTATTATTAACTACATCAGACAGGGAAAAAGAATAAAAGCCAACAGGTAGACTCATTTCGGAATTAACTAACAAAGGCTAATCACTAATTCCCATTTCCAGGTGATAATGAGAACGGCGGAGAAGGAAGTGGTTCTGATTCCCAGAGTGAGAGTGGTATCAGCAGCAGTGGTGGCAGCAGTAGCGCCAGCGTTGCGGGACAGAAGAGAAAGAAGAGCGCCTTAAACCTCAGTGGACCAACTGGAGTTTCACGACGAGGGAAGAAAAGAAGATCAGGAATATCTGCCAGAGAAAGAAATTTGCGACGGCTGGAGAGCAATGAAAGAGAAAGAATGAGAATGCATTCTCTTAACAAGGCGTTTCAGGTGGGCATGATGAACATGTATTTTTCTAAGGAAAAGCATTATTTTCCCAAGGAAAAACATCATTTTCTTAAGGAAAAATATAATTTTCCTAGGGAAAAACATTATTTTCCTAAGGAAAAACATTATTTTCCTAAGGAAAAGCATTATTTTCTTTCCCTCTTTCTACGAGTGTGATATTGGGATGAACAAAGATAGTTGTATTTGTTGGGCTAGGGCACCAGGAAAGCTTGAAGCAAAGAGAAATAGAGATGGGGTGTGTTGTGACTTGTCAGAAGGGGAGGTTAATAAGAGATGCATAATGAGTACGGAGAGTATTCGGTTTAGATGTAGGCATTGGAAAGGAGCCATTAGTGAAGGAAGACTTAATAAAGAGATGTCCTGGTCATTCCTCTTTGTCCAAAAGATCTTTAGTTGAGGTAATGCACTGGGTTGCTGGTACTATGGTCCAGTCTGTTTGTCTAAACCATCTTCTCCAACATCACCTGGTCATTCCTCTTTGTCCAAAAGATCTTTAGTTGAGGTAATGCACTGGGTTGCTGGTACTATGGTCCAGTCTGTTTGTCTAAACCATCTTCTCCAACATCACCTTCCACACCATAGAACATAAATAGCATTAAGTCAAGCACTGTCCTCGTCATATCTCCAGTCAAATAATTTGTTTGAAAACTGATGTATATTTATCCTGGATATAGAATACTCACAAGAAACAGACCTATTTACTTAGTCTGTTTATGCTGTCAATAATTAGAGAAAAATAATAGATTTTGCTGTCTGTGTGTAATTGGAACTTAAATGAGACTGTTCAAAATACTCCAGGTCAATCTGTTATCAAAAAAGGCCAAGAAGTTTTATCTGACGTTTTTCTCCTTTAAGTATAAAACATTTTTACAGCTTCGCTTCAATCTTTTTAATTTAGAATTCTTTGCACCTTCTCTATGTATTTATTTTATTTTTCATTTTAGGAGCTCCGAGAGGTCATACCCCACGTGAAAATGGATCGAAGACTAAGTAAAATTGAAACATTAACCCTGGCAAAGCATTACATAATGGCCTTAACAAATACAGTCTGTGACATGCGAGGAGATGAGAAACCATATAAGTAAGTCATTATTTGTACTTGTTTTGTAAGGATTTAGGCCAAGAATATCTTCCCTGTTTTCCCATAGAGCTCCAAGCACTGGAGATTATGATGGGTCTTCTCTCAAATTCATAGTTTATGTCTCTCAGGAGAGTACTCAGTGTGCTGATGTCTCTTGCGAATCAGATCATTCTGAAATGTGTAATGTGATTAAATATAAGATTCACATATAATAATTGTAAAAAAAAGAAGACTATTTCAAGTGAAACTCATTGTTCATTTTTTCCAGATTTCTAGATGCTTTCGTCAACCAAGATGTAAATCCAGACGATGAAGGTGAAGACGACGAAGATGATGATGAAGAAGAGATGGAAGAAATCAATAACAACACAACTAGGCCAACACAAGTATTATAGGTGGCCTTAAATTAAACATTTTAATCTAGGGTTTGGCAAACGTTGACATTTTTGTTGAAACCCAAATCAATCAATAACAACACAACTAGGCCAATACAAGTATTTTCGGTGGCCTTAAATTAAACGTTTTAATATAGGGTTTGGCAAACGTTGACATTTTTGTTGAAACCCAAATCAATAACAACACAACTAGGCCAACACAAGTTTTTTTGGTGGCCTTATATTAAACGTTTTAATATAGGGTTTGGCAAACGTTGATATTTTTGTTGAAACCCAAATAAAACTATGCTACCCCCGGAGCACTGTCACCACAGAGATACTTCGAATGCCACGCTCAAGTGTTCCTAATTAATCCCCTGTTTCTTTCGTGACCATTGGCCTGGAATCGTGATCACACGCCTGGAACTGTGTTGATATAGTAGGCAGTAAATGAGTGTTTGGAGTGATAAGGAGTGAACCACGTGAATCCAGTCACAAGAGATATGGAAGTTTTAACAAGTATCAAGCAGTACTTCGTAGATAAATTATTAGTTCCTAATGAAGATATATTGGTCATTGTGTTATCAGTTGGTATGTATTAGAAATATATTTGGCATATATAATCTTCAGTAAATAATAAAGATATTGATGAAAATGACCATTCATGTATAGTTATGGTAAGATGAAGCATGGTTTTAACCTGTATACTGAATTTGTTAATATTATAAGAAAAACATGATTTTTTCTGGTTGAAATACTTCCCTTAAAGAAAGTATGCTAATCCAGGAGCCTTATTAACCATCGAAAATAATAATTTCGTGAAAAAATGGGTTTTTCCTTGTTTATAACGTGAGTGCCATGATCCTGAAGTCCTCTAATTTCAGCAACAGCTTTGCAAATTTCAGAGATATTAACGTAAACTAATTATATATTTCTGTATTCCTGGCATTGCAAAAAAGACAATTTGATCGTAGAATCCGCAGACACCAGGTTACGACCACTAATAAGCTCGTTCTGAAAGACAGTCTCTTCAATGCAGATTCCTTGATGAATTAACTCATCGGGTTAGGCAGGTTTTGTGTGTGATTTATGCGATTGACAAGATATACATCACAAGGGTTGTATCAAGTTGGTAGAATAGAACAGGGGCCACATTAAGATATTGCGGAGCTCCCGAAGAATTGAGACCTGCTCTTTATCAACGGTGAAGAAAGGATAGGTTAGGTCAGGTTAAGTAAAGTTAAAAATTGAGCTTGTCTCTTAAGCTTAAATTCTAACCTTTCCTAACCTAACTTTCTACCTGCCTTTTATCAACAGCGAAAGAAGGTTAGGTTAGGTTAAGTTAGGTTAGAAGTTGAACTCAAGTTTTAAACTAATCTAACCTACCCTTTCTACCTGCCTTTTATTAACAGTGATGAATGGTTAGGTTAAATTAGGTTATAAGTTTAGCTTGACCTTTAAGTTCAAATTCTAACCTAACCTAACCTTTCTTCACTGTTGATAAATGGTAGGTCTCATTTCCTCAG
>JAXCGZ010016277.1:0-24504 GCA_037179515.1 Halocaridina rubra
TATTATTATTATTATTATTATTATTATTATTATTATTATTATTATTATTATTATTATTATTATTACTATTATTATTATTATTATTATTATTATTATTATTATTATTATTATTATTATTATTATTATTGTTTAGTCGAGAAGCGTGGAAAATTTTTCTGCCCTCTTCAATCCCGAGAGATACTGTTTCGCCATATACTCACTCATCTAATGGTGTCTACTCACTGAGCCTTCTGAGTATACATGTTTGTCAATTGAGGGAAGCCACTACCCCTGTCTCTATATCCCTAAATGACGGTCTGGGTACGAGTGGGAAGGGTAAGGTATACTATTTCTACTGAGCAATCGACGGACAATGTTATTGTTGTTGTTGTTAATGTCAATGGTTTAAAAATGACTGATTGATTTTAATTTTAGTTTATAACTGTCTTCTCTTTGTTTTCACTTCGGTTGATATCATTACTTTTATAGACTCTTTAATGAATATATTTGAACAGGTTTAAAAAATTTAAATTATTTTATATTTTTTTCTCTTCTTTGTAATCTCAGTACTCTAGTGATTAATGTATTAAACAAAGAGTTTCAACCGTAAAGATATAACTTCTGGGAAAGTTAAAGTGCTCTTAAATTTTCCAGCAACTTTTAATGCTGTTATATACAGCTTTGTATTTCATGCTAATTGGAAACATTTTTCTGCTTTCTTACCGTTTCAATTATGTTTTTTTTTTTCATTTTTTTAAAGTAGTTTGCTAGCAACAATTATGATTTGTTTTTGAGGGGGGTGTTAAGAAAATAATTACATTTTAATGCTTAATATGATTTTATGGCTTAAAATCTTTTTTTTTTTTTTTTTAGGTATAGATATATCCAAAATTTAAATTTTTAGAGACTTTTTGGCATTATAGACTTTTGTCTGTTTCCACTTTGCAATTTGACAATATATTCGAAATTTGTCTTTTATTTATTCAATGTATTTGGCTGAATGTGTATTTGAAGGATAATTCAATAATACTCTGTAATGTTACTTATATGTATGGTATATAACTTGAATTATATACTTGTACATATCCTACGAACTAACTACAATGTATCGATTATAACTAGACGTGTTTATGACTTGTCTGGACTGTTAAAGATAGAAATCTTAACCGCAGATAACCACATTAATCCTGTACCCGTCGAATTAACCTTAATATTTCATCGCCTTGTATCTTGGATCGATCTGCGAGTTTGACTTGGCGTAAAATTAAACTAGTTGTATGTTTCGAAAAGGTTTCGCAAGAAAGCTGAAGGGCCCGATTTCTTAAACAGTGTAAACCTAGGATACCATATTGTTAGTTAGCTAGAGACACACAAATGGATTTCATAAACGCATCCGACGCAGTTCTGTGTATGGCTAGGATGGTAGGTTTCTAATGACCGAGACCTCGTAAAACATCTAGACCCGATTTCTTAAACAGTGTAAACTTAGGATACCATATTGTTAGTTAGCTAGAGATACACAAATGGACTTCATAAACGCATCTGACGCAGTTCTGTGTATGGCTAGGATCCCCTACGGGATTCCAGCCATACACAGAACCGCGTCAGATGCGTTTATGAAATCCATATGTGTGTCTCTAGCTAACTAACAATATGGTGTTCTAGGTTTACACTGTTTAAGAAATCGGGCCTAGATGTTTTATGAGGTCTCGATCATTAGAAACCTACCCGATTTCATTAGCTTCAGAGGTTGATGCAGCTCTTTTGGGAGTGTAACGAGTGTTTGAAACATGTAAAACTTCTCAAATTGGCAAATGAGACGGTCGGAGAGGTTAAAGGAAAGTTAAGATTAGATTGCAAATTGGATTTAGGATTTAAAAGATATCATTTGCGAGTTTGGTGGAAAAAGTAAAATAGTTAAAGGTTTTCAAAGAGTTTCTTTAAATATACAATTTTTAAGTTTCCTGGGGTATTACCAATTTTAAAAGCTTCATGGTTTCTTTAGCTTCAAAGTTTTATGGAGGTCTTTTGAATATTTAATGAGAATTTAATTCATGTAGAATTTGTTTTCATCTTGGTGTATGAAACGATTGGGAATGTTAGAAAAAACTGAAATGAAATTTCAGCTTGATCGGCATAATTTTCAAGAGAAAAATATTATTTTGTCAAAATTTCGATATAATGAATATAGACCTATAGTCAAAGGGGGGATTCGTGAGGTATTGCTCATTCAAAAATTACTGTTTCATCATCATCAAAGTCTAACTGGGGTCTTTTGAATATTAAATGAGACCTTAATTCACTTATATTTTATTCTTGTCAAATGAAACGGTGGGAGTGTTAGGGGGGGACAGTTGAGATGAGATTCCATGCTGCTTACTATGATTTTCATAATCATAATGATGTATGTATTAATCACTGATTGCTATTCAAAGAAAAAAATAAATTAGTCAACGGTATCATTTCACCAGTAAAGTTCGGGGCTTTCAAGAGGTCATGCTTATTTTAATAATTTTCGGTTCCATTAGTTTCAGGCCTCTTTCACAAAGTGACACGTAGCACGAGGCATGCCACGTACGACGTGCCACTTTGGTGAAATAGCGAAGAGTTTGAGGTTGATGAGAATATTTTGGATGACTAACGAGAAGCTGATTAACTTTTTTTTTTTTTTTTTTTTTTTGCATGGCCGATTAAATAGGTTAGAAGAAAATGAAGGCAAAATTGCAGACTAATCAATAAGATTTTTAGAATGTAAAAGTTTATATATATATATATATATATATATATATATATATATATATATATATATATATATATATATATATATATTATACCATCCTTAATGAGAAAATGTATATTGCCAAAGGCATCAAGAAGTATTCGCCCCTCATATTGAAGTGTGTACAAGGTCAACCTCATTTGAAAAATGCCTGGTTTCATTAGCTGGTGGTCTTTTAGAAATCTAATGAGAATTTGATTCGTGTTGAACTATTTCAAATTGGAGAATAAATGAGTTCGTGGGAGAGGTTAGAGGAAATTGAAGGTGAAATTGCGGATTGATCAGTCCGATATCTAGGATTTAAAATCCCTTCTCTTTCTCAGAAATAGAATCGTGAAGCCTAGGAGTGGGATTCCTTTGCAAATTTGCAACCACTAAAAGTTTTAGAATTTAATAAAAAAAAGCTGGATAGATACTGTGCATTCACACTCTGAGTAACGATAGTTATTATAAAATAGAATTAAGAGTTTTTTTTCTTTTAGGGGAAAATGATGGTCTTCTGTTAGGTAACGTTTCAAACCTAATGGACAGGCGTGTGAATACTTGTTCTCGTTCTTGAGCTCATTGTTTTTTTTTTTTTTTTACCATTCTCCTGCTATTTCCACTGGTGTACTCATTAAGTCTTTTGAGTCAGCAGGGGCTAGGAGACAAGACACCAGTACTGTCCTTTTCTCTTCATCGCTATATCTATAGAGAAAAAGTCACAAGGATAATTGAAACTCGGGTTCTGTTGTGCAGCTGACTAATCTCAAGGCTATCAAGCTACAGAAGCTCTTGATTATAGGAATATTTAGTTTACAAAGATATTACAAATTTAGACTAACAAATGACAAAACGAAGAAGTGGAGGTTGTGCAAAGGTATAAATGTTGAAAAGAAGAGAGAGAGAGCCATTGGACATAACTGAATGGACAACTTCAACTTCGCAATAACTCTTGATCTGCTCAACGATGGATGGATTCGGTTTTACGCCACTAACTCCCTTTTCTACTAAGGGCTAGGACGGTTGCCTTCTTACGAAGGACTTGTTTTGGCAGATCTAATAGTTACCCTGAGTGTATGCCCTTACTAACCTCAGTCCGTGACGCGGAGCGAACCCTCGACCTGCCGCCTCAGAGTCGCGGACGCTACCATTTTGCCACGGAGACTACAACTCTTGATCTGCTCAACATTGAACGAAAAAGTTTTTGCAGTATGGTATTGTGAAGTTTCGTAATTAATAGATTGTAATATAATGCAATGGGAACTGCATGTCAGTGTAGAATTACACTTAATGGAATTAAAACTCAGGAAATCTGTTATATATATATATATATATATATATATATATATATATATATATATATATATATATATATATATATATATATATATATATATATATATATATATATATATATATATATATATATATATATATATATATATATATCAACTATACCATTATAACTTACATTATTAAAAAGAATGAACGCGATAAGACGATTTGAATCGCTTGTAGATCTAGTAAGAAAATTTTAAATATGCAGCAGTAGATATTGTGCCTTTTATTAATGATTTTTCCACTGCAACATTAATTTGAATATAATGAACAAAGTAAAATGATATGCACTTAGTCCTAGAAATGGAAGTGAATATATATGTGTTTTAATAAAATATCACTGCAATTCAGAAAGAGAAGGCGAAACTATAAAGATACATAAAAGATAAAACTACTTAGGTGACGAAAGAAACATGCACATGTCAGCTAAATCAAGATTCTTTCCGAGTGACATTTGAAAGTTTTTTAATGTGTTTTCTTAAAAAGTTTATAACCTCCCTGCAACGAAGGAGCTCCTCACAAGTTTTCCCCCAAATTGTCAATGCAAAGTCGTTACAAAAGTCGTTTTTCATAAGAGCCAAAGTTACGGGCTGGCCCTGAATTAATTTCATCGGGAGGGGGGCATATTTTTTATTTTTAGGGGGGATTAAGGGGATGCTGTGGATCACAACTCTAAATTCTTCCAGATTTTTACATACTTTTGAATCTGTATCAAAATTATTTGTTAACCGTTATGTGTGTGTTTGTTCATTAAAGTAATTAGAATTGCTATGCTTTGGGGGTCTGATTCTATTTTGGAGGGGGAGGTGAGTGTAGGATGTACGGATTATAATATCAGCTTTTTTTTCAAAGTTTCTCGTGCCTGAAAATCTGTTCCAAGATGATTGCAGGACACTATTGTGTATATTACATTTATTATTCACGGAGCAGTGTCTTATGCACGTAAATTCCCGTCTTCTATTATCTAATAACTGTAATTTTGATGTCAATTTTTCTTAGTTTTCATTTTTCTTTTTATATCTGCGGTCTTGGTGGCTACAATTTTGAATTTCGCTTTGTCAGACGTGTAAAGAAATCTTTATCTGGTTGATTTGTGGATGCTGTTTTACTCTTATCTTTTACATCTTTGTTTCTTTTTTTTTTGCATGACGCAATCATTTATTGCGTTATAAATAAAAATTCCCATACAGAACAGTACTTATTAATTGTAGGCATTGGCCTGTTGTTATTCGTCGATATACATTAGAAAGTGGATGTCGATTTTAACAGCATTTAACAGATTATATATTAAAGAGCATTTAGGGATTTTTCTTTTAATTCAAGACGTATTATATTTAATTTTTAATTCTCCTTTTCTAGATAATTCTTGTATAAATATTTCTTAGGAGTGTGGGCACCGGGATGGGCAAAGAAGGCCCGGGTACGAAATGATAAGAAAGTAAACAGAAATAGATATTGGGAGTGTTGTGACTTGTCAGATGTGAAGGGATAGTAGGAGATGCACAACGAAAAAGCCAGATTATTCTCAGTAGATGTAGGCATAGGAAAAGAACCATGACAGAAGGAAGACTTAAAATCGAGCTGTCCTCGTCAGTTCTGTTCAAGATAAAAAAAAACCTTCAGTTGTAGCATCGTAACGGGTAACTGATGCCGTAGGCCAGTCTAGTACACCTTAATGGTACTTTACATAAATTCAACAGCTTTTTCTTCTTGCTAGTAAAAATAGGGCAGGAGATGCAGTGCTGTCTTCGAAGGTTGAATACAAATTAAATGTACTTCATTTTGATTTGGGATTAAAAATATTGTCTCTCTACATCTCTTGTCGTACTCACTGAAATTGCTCTCGAGAATAGAAGTTATTCAAATAACTTTTTTGGAACTGAACTCGAGACCTCCTGAGTAGGAGCCAGAACCTACTGAATGTCCTCTGAGCTACGAACTAGCTCTATGATATTGCAATGAGGTTTCATAACCCGTGTAATGTCACAGAGTGGAAAACCTTCAGCAATTGGTCACCAGCTCTCTCTCTCTCTCTCTCTCTCTCTCTCTCTCTCTCTCTCTCTCTCTCCTCTCTCTCTCTCTCTCTCTCTCTCTCTCTCTCTCTCTCTCTCTCAATATGCATAGCTAGAAAGTATATAAAATAAGCCAAAATAAATAAATAAATAGGTATTGAAATAAATACATTGAGGTATGAAGAGAAAAAAAAAATATAGAAGTGGGCAGTCCCATTAACATCTGCTTGGTGTTCAACTTTGTGGTAAATACAGGAAACTGGGGATACTAATTACAGGGATTTTTAATTGCTCCATTTAATTAAGACAAAATAATTAGTTTGAAATACATCAGGTGAAAAACGAGGTGGGAAAAGTAGTTGGTAAAACATGTTACCCTGGATCATGCCATTTATCGTCACGTAAGCTGGGCAAACAACTGGAAGATGATTTTCCATAAAAAGGATGATATTATTATTATTATTATTATTATTATTATTATTATTATTATTATTATTATTATTATTATTATTATTATTATTGTCATTATTATTTATATTATTATCATCATCATTAATATTATTATTATTATTATTATTATTATTATTATTATTATTATTATTGTTATTATTATTATTATTATTATTATTATTATTATTATTGTCATTATTATTTATATTATTATCATCATCATCATCATCATCATCATCATTAATATTATTATTATTATTATTATTATTATTATTATTATTATTATTGTTACTATTATTATTATTATTATTATTATTATTATTATTATTATTATTATTTATATTATTATCATCATCATCATCATCATCATCATCATCATTAATATTATCATTATTATTATTATTATTATTATTATTATTATTGTTATTATTATTATTATTATTATTATTATTATTATTATTATTATTATTATTGTCATTATTATTTATATTATTATCATCATCATCATCATCATCATTAATATTATTATTATTATTATTATTATTATTATTATTATTGTTATTATTATTATTATTATTATTATTATTATTATTATTATTTATATTATTATCATCATCATCATCATCATCATCATCATCATCATCATTAATATTATTATTATTATTATGATTATTATTATTATTATTATTATTATTATTATTGTTATTATTATTATTATTATTATTATTATTATTATTATTATTATTATTATTGTCGTTATTATTTATATTATTATCATCATCATCATCATCATCATTAATATTATTATTATTATTATTATTATTATTGTTATTATTATTATTATTATTATTATTATTATTATTATTATTATTATTATTATTATTATTTATATTATTATCATCATCATCATCATCATCATCATTAATATTATTGTTATTATTATTATTATTATTATTATTATTATTATTATTACAGCATTTTGCTAGTTAAAATATGCATTCTGTAAAATGACTCTACTGTCATTGAACAGGCCTTGGAAGAGGGACAACTTTACTTTTTATTTCTTCTTGCGACATTTGGGGACTTCGATGTAACACTCCTTTCAGAAAAGCGCGAAATATGTATTTTGATTAAATTTTCGCCTCATGTGGTAGTCACGCTAGGATACCGTTCCCGATGGTGATGCCTGTTGTTTCCTAACCCCTGCCAAAAGAACACTTTAGGTAAATCCTCCTTTATAGAAAAAATTGTTGTTGGAAGGGGACAGTTTCTCTCATGGATTAGAGGTTGATACTAAGCAAATCACTTGAAATGTGCTGTTTTAATTTTCCCACGAGGTTTTTCCGTTAAAGCGGTAATACAGCTCTCTCTCTCTCTCTCTCTCTCTCTCTCTCTCTCTCTCTCTCTCTCTCTCTCTCTCTCTCATCCCGCTTACAGGAAGTGCTGTTGCATGCGCTCAAACTAGTTCTTATATTGTCACAGGAAACACTTTATCTCCCTCCCCTTGCATTCTACAACCCCCCCTTAAATAGTCCTCTTACCCCTTCCATATAATCCTCTCACCCCTCCTCCAACCTCCCCCCGGTTTTTCGTCCCTTCCTCTCCCCACTAATAACGCAAGATCAACACGCATTTTGAATACCCATTGGTTGATTTAGCCACCGTGCTTGTCATCTTTTGTGCATTCATTGTCAAATCCTCTTCAAATAACAAACCTAAGTGAGGATTAAAATATGTGAGGGTTTTTCGGACATGTTGCGGCAGGAGGGGAAGAATTCAACGCTAAATAGTTTATTTTGAGGATTAACATACTTTGGGGGGAATGGAGAATGGGTGAATAATTCTTTAGGAATATATAATGTATTGATTTTGGATGTAAGTTATAAAAGGGAATAGATTAAACGTGTAAATTTGGAAATAATCCCAATAGAATATAAATGAGTGCATAGATAGATGGATAGATAGAGAGATAGATAGATAGATAGATAAAGATAGATAATAACGGAATTCCCATGAGTGTAAAATTAATTATGGATTAGTGGCTAGGTATGGCATAGCGAGAGAATGGTATATCCAAGCGCTTTCGTATACTGTATATCGTATTCCTCTTCAGAGGTAAAAGTTATCTCTAGAGAGAAGTGAAGTTTTCTCCTAATCGTGAAGATGCCCCATCGTTACACTGTGCCAATCGTAGCCACTCGCGTTTTTTTTTTTTTTACTGCTAATATGTGTACTATTATAGCTAACAAGTCACTTATATATATATATATATATATATATATATATATATATATATATATATATATATATATATATATATATATATATATATATATATTTGATGAAATGATTCTTATGTCCGTGTTATACTCGTCCACCTTCTTGATAAAACATTCCTTTTTCCATGTTCTCACGAGGGTGCTGTTTCTCGCTAGCTTTCTAATTATTACGTTTGAATTTGCCTGAAAGTTTTATAGCCGGCGACCTTCCTGATAAGAACTCTTTGTTTGTTGTGGCTTTTTGAGACCGTCATTGAATGAATATGGCTTGCTCCTCCAATGGCTGCAATCCCAGTGAGTCTCTCCTCTTATTATTCCTTATTATCTGTAGATTTTCCCCTTGATCACCTTGAGTTGCTGTCTCTCACTACCTTCTTGGATATTAACGTTGGTTTTGGCTGAATGTTTCACGGTCGGATGCCTTCATGACACGAACTTTACTGATTTGGGCTTGTTGGGAGCGACATATATTTGATCAGGCATACTTCTCAAATGGGTGGATTCCGGAAAGGAGTTTTCTTTTTCTTTATCGAACTTTTCCCAAGTTTATTTGGGGCTGTTGTATATCACCAGCCTCTATGAGACGTGTGTTGCTTTGGGTTTAATAGTTTTACGCCTCAAGCCCTTTCTGACACCAAACTTCTACACTGATCTGGGCTTGGAACTGGCACCGGAGTTGAGATTCCATACTTCCCCCGTTGACTGAATGCCAGCCGTTATGTCTCACTAGCCTGTTGAGTACTAGTGTTGATTTTTGTTTTAAAGTTTTGTAATCTGATGCCTTTCCTGACACCAAACCTCAACATTGTTCCGCCATTGAGGAGATCAGGTTGGAGTCTGCTCAACATTATTTATCTATCGTACATCCCACCAAATGTCTCACGCCGGCTCCTCGGGTTCTGAGTCATTCAGAGTTGCAATAAAATATGGGTTTTTCTCCAGGAAATAAAAATGTTCTTTATGATATTGGAATTTCGTGGTTGGGCTGTAAACGTGGTACTCTGGGAGGCCCATTGCTCATGGGGATTGTGTGCAAGATGCAATGCATATTGGATGTTGAAAGATGTGATGTATTATCATTTTAATTGTTATAATGATAATGATAACGATAATATTGATAACGTTAATAATAATAATAATAATAATAATAATGTTATTATTAATAATAATTGTCTTAAAATGCCCATCTTGTGTATTTATTCATTAGTTATTCATATATAGAAATTCTAGAGAGGCATCTTACATCACATTCTACCAAAGGCTTATTGACTTAGTATCCTCTCTACTTGGAATTAGTCACGTGTCTTCGTCAGTAATCTTCATAAATCTTTTTTATTTAGTTGGAAGTGTTCGGATGCTTTAGTAATGATGTCATACCTGTCTTTTCATGACAGGTTGTGAGTTGGTCTTGTTTTTCTGATTTTTTTTTTCTCATAATATTCTCTGATTGTGATTTATAGAGTGACAATGTATCCTTTTTTTTTTATCATCACGAGAACCTTTTATTTTTTTGTTAAGAGTTTTTTTCTTAAACTTTCTTGATACTGAATATCAGAAGAGAATCGGTTATTTCCTGATTTATTTATCATACAACTTCTTTTTTTTTCTTAAGAAAAGTTTAAGCTTTATAAAATTGAATGATTGCTTAAGAAATTCTGTTCTTGCCAAAGAAAACGCGTGATTTGCGTTAAGTAGAAATAGTTCAACTGTGAACTGCAACATTTAAAATTCAATTTATTATATAATTATAGCGATAAAGTTATAAAAAATAGAGTTGTTATGAATATTTCCTTGATCAAATTTTTTGCGCAAATATTTGTACTTACATAATTAACGATATTGCTTTGATACATTAACAACAAATTCCTCTGGTTTATTACAACCACGATATATATGATTTAATATTATGCATTAAGAGAGAGTGAATAAAGCAATTCAATGAATGCAGAAGGCGAACTATCCCATGGGCCAGGTCAGTGATTGATCGCTGATGTTGTGCATTTATCATTATTAATTTCTTCCTGACATTTCAGAGCCATTGCTAGGCACTGGAATTAATTTATGACTGAAAATTAATTATTGGTCTATGGTTGTTATCATGTTATTTGATAAATTATATATATTTTGTAGCAATATTGTGCCTGTTGCCTCTACTTTGTAATTATTTTAGGAACTTCATGTGAATTAAGGGAGCAAAGTGGAGAAGAGTTATTTAGTGAAGAAATGCAATTCTAATCCTACTTGTATTAAATGGTCATCGATAGGGAATGTAGAGGACTGTGCATATGCGTTATAAACTAGGTAGTGGGCTCTCTTTTCAAATAAGGAAAGAAAACATTAACAAGTATAATCAACAAAAGACTGCCACCGCAATGTTCATTGAAAACATGGCTCTATTGAGAACTCCCATTGCGTCTCCTATTGTGTAAAAGAGGCAAGCAGCAACGAAGGCCACTTTACAGTTGAATGTGATTGGGGGAAGATTGGGTATTCAGCCTGCGAACAGGGTTCTCTTTTGTGTACCTATACCCGCCCACTCAATATCTTTTGACACCGGCATAAAAGACTCAAAAGAAGTAAGTTTTCGAAAAGAGCGAGGAGTCCTGAAGAGCAATATCGACTAAGTCTTGTTACCTGACTCATTGTGCTAGCGACTTTTGAATGTGCAGCACGCGTCCTTATTGGTTAGCTGTGAGCCAGTGGGTGGAGATAGATTTAACGGTCTTTACTATGATTAGTTTATCGTTTGGTGAGTGTTTTTACTTATGCGCCTGTCATATTTTTCATTAAAGGGATACTGAATTTACTAAAATGGATGAAATTTGAATGTTATTATTATTATTATTATTATTATTATTATTATTATTATTATTATTATTATTAGTATTAGTATTATTGTATTATTATTATTATTTTCACCATTTTGCAATCTCTACCATTCTTTCCTCTTCAGCTATTCACTTTCCCAGCGGTCCCACTTTGTTTTATTTCACTCATTACCATTCTTTAACTTCTTTTCCAATCTCCTCATCTCTTTACCCTGTCTCATTCTTTAACTATTTTGCTCATGTCTCACTTCCCAATTCAGTTTCTATATTTTTTTTAGTCTCATCTAATGACTCCCTTCGTTCCATATTCATTCATCTTTCACTCTCTATTATCACTTCCATTCTTCATCATTTCTGATTCTGTCATCACAATTCCAGTTTCTTCCTCATTCCAGATTCTGTCATCACAATTCCAGTTTCTTCCTCATTCCATCCAACTCCTTCACCGCTTATCCATTGCGTGAAGCCAATTTTTTTTAATTTTTTTGTCAGTTTATGATTACATTTGAGTGATTTTTGTTAATCATCCCTGAGGCGAATAATTCATTTGAACTTTTATATGGATTTTTTTTATTTTATTAAATCCCTGTTATTGTCTTGGTCTTATTATATTTTAATCTTTTCATTCAACTCTCATTATGTGGGATTTCTTGTTTGTTTGGGGGGGATGGTTGGCTGTCTTTGTATAATTAGTTTATTGTGCAGCTCAGTCGCTATAGCGACTGGCTTCTTATCGGAGAGCCTTGAGCAACAGTGCTCGGACAAAAAGGAGAAAAAGTGCTCTGATCAACAAGAGAAAATGCACTTATATATAATGTCGATTCCCCTTTCTCGGGTTAGCAGCCAAAGCTATCCCAGCTTAACCTAACCTCCTAACCTACGTCACCCCATTTCCTAATATAGGGTACTTCACCCCTAGCTCTCCCAGTTTACTTCTATACATTGTCTTTTCCTTTTATTAATAATATTTTAAAGTGTATTTTCATCAGTTGGCCAAAGTTTTCTTTACCAGAAACGGCGCAGTCCTTCGACAGGTCAGTGAATATTGCTTTTATTTCCATCCAGGAAGTTCTGAGTTAATTTTTCAAGGTGATCTGGGCAGCTCAATCTCCAGGGTATTTCTTACAGTAAATCTCTGCCAGAATCTTTTGGGGATAAGGAGAGAATAGTGGCTTACTCATTCGGTGGTTCAATGAATATTGCACCTGGCTTCTAGTCAGGTGCCTTTGATTTCAGTTTTCTAAGGGAGGACGTGTTGCGTTTCACTGGCAAAGCAGTTCTGAGAAATTGAGGAGAGGGTTGTGGCGTAAGCCTTTTGTAGATTAGAATATAGCACCTTGCCTGATTCCAGGTGATCTAGAGTTCAGCTTTCCGAGGTCCTTGTGTTTCTTCATCCTTCGCAACAGCCGCTAGGCTCTCTAGCGTGGTCTATAGCACCGGTCAACTTAGCAGGTTCATTAAGTAAAACATTAGATGTTTTTACATCCTACAACTACGGTAAATGAGAAAAAACTGTTAATTGGTTTGTTTTCGCTGAACATGTTCATTTACATTGAAGAGGGTAAGTCTATTACATATGCTGACATTTACGGAGACTTTTGAACGATTCATGACCTTCCGTACAAGTGTTAATAGGTCCTAAATGCCCGTAAATTTCAAACTCTTAATTTACTGCCTTGTTTTTGGAAACACTAAAACATGGATTGTCTGAGGTTTGGTCCGCATGTACAGTACTGAAAAATGGATACAGTAAATGATAGGTACGGTACCTATTTTTTTTTTTTTATTTATTCAGATAACTGTACATGGGGACATGTGCACATGGGCACTCCCAGTCATATTGTAGTTGATAACATTACAATCTATGTGGTTATGTAAAAATAACATACTAATAGAATTTGCAATTAATTTGAAATATCATAATTAATAATAAATAATTAAATGCAATTAATTTAAAATATCATAATTAATAATAAAATATAGTGTAATAATTGAAGAGTACTTGAAGAGTAATCATTGTGACAATATTTTCAATAGCCCTTGTTGAGTGCTATCATTTAAATTCCGTACTACTGCAGACAATTTGAAGCAGATATAGAATAACAATTTTCAGGTTAGAATAATAAGTAGGTACATACATATATATATACACACACATACATACACACACACACACACATATATATATATATATATATATATATATATATATATATATATATATATATATACATGCATGCATTAATTAGATGAGCAATAGAAACACCACTGGGGCTTCATAGCCATACATATCAAGGAGAGAGAGAGAGAGAGAGAGAGAGAGAGAGAGAGAGAGAGAGAGAGAGAGAGAGAGAGAGAGAGAGAGAGAGAGAGAGAGAGAGAGAGAGTTTGTGGTATTCATTTCAGCAAAAGGAGTTATTCGTCCTTACTACAGATAAAGACACATCCATGCATACTCATACACATTATTGTCATCTGAGGGTAACACAGCAGAGGAAAGTGCATGTACTTAATTGCATATACGTACACATATAAACCTGAACATACATACATACATACACATAAACACAGTGCCATATAATGGAGGATAAATTTGGAAGGAAAAGAAAGAGAAAGACTGAAAGCCTCTCCCCCTCTCCACCCTTCAAATTATGTACGTGAGAGAGAATTACGTCAATTAATCCATTATCACTATTATCACAACCATTGCTACCACCATCATGATTATTATTATCATCATCATTATTATTATTATCATTATTATTATTATTATCATTATTATTATTACGTACGGTACCTATATGCATTTATATTCCCCAAGACATTTTCTACTCTGGACACAGTTTTAATTTATGTACCTTATAATTATAAAACTCTTGTGGCTCGGTCCCCATATAAGTTAATGTATAATAGATATATAGAGTGCTAAATGGGATAACTAAGCACTTTAAGCCCTCACATACAACTCATAATTATTACACCAAAGATGGAGTGTCTTTAGCACGGTCTGCGTATGATAATAATAATGATAAGAAACAGTAATTCAAATAATAATAATGATAATAATGATAATAATAATAATAATAATAATAATAATAATAATAATAATAATAATAATAGTATTAATAATAATAATAATAATAATAATAATAATAATAATAATAATAATAATAATAATAATAATAATAATACTGAGTTTATAAGAAATACTGGTGTTATGAACTTACGCATTATTTTTTCTTACTCTTCATTTTCCTTGAAGTAAGACTGTTGCTTCCATATTCCCTTACGTGTCGTAAATACCACCTAATTGGTGGAGGGAGCGAACTGGGACTCAGCCTCTTCGAATATCCTCCCTCGAAGAGCCAAGATTTATGAAGAAGTTTTGGTAAGAAAACTCCAACCAGAATAGTAGCAATTGGATTTCCTAATGTGCGTGGTCGTGGAACGACTGAGACTATAGCATGTTGAGCGAATTTGTTTTTTGATGAGATGTGGTTTGAGTATGACACCCCCTCTACACGATGATTGTTGTCTTTGTATGTATAATTGCATATTGCATACCATCAAAGTAATTTAGAATAAGCTCTTCATGCCAAGAAAACAAAATATATGTAAGTGTACAGAACAGTAATGCCTGTATGAGTTTAATTTATTTACCTAAAAAATATACAGTTTCGTTGGTTCGGTACGCATGTAAATTTATGACTTTGAATGTTTCGGACACCAGCCTTGAATGAGATCTGGCTAGGTAGGTTATAAAATACGGATTTCTATGAAGGTTGGTCTCCGAGTTTTACATCTTAATTTAAACCTTGATGTACCAGTACCCTATATATTTAAAACTGCTGCTCTATATCGAAAACAATTCTAAACAAGAGTTCGAAATCTAAATATGATCTAAATTATGTAGAACATTGCCCTCATGGAAAAAACGATTCGAGATAAGGATATGGATTCTACGTTTGATCCAAATCATATACACCGGCAGCCGGTAAAAATAATATGTAATAAGGATCCGAATTCTACGTTTGATCCAAATATCATGAACCAGTACCCAGGAAAAAAGTGCTGTAAATTACGTAAGCGATCCGTGACAAGGACATGAAGGTTGTTACATGTGGCTGCTGCAACAGAAACCACAAAAGTCTCAAGACAAATATTATGGTGCAGAAGATGTGGTTTTTGTTTCTTCGTTGGATGATGACACGGTCGCTTCTAAGAGAGCTGCTCTCCACAGTTGAAGCAATGGGGTTAGGAGGTGACGTGATCAATCACTGTTGTTTAACAATTTGTATTTGTACGTTGACAAAAGAGGTATTTCTACTTAGGCTAATAAACTTCAGCTTGCTCGCACTCCTTGTATATTGCCCTTTGTAAACTTAAAAGTCTCAGATGTTAAGCTCGATTATATATATTTTAATGACTTGTGTGTGTGTGTGTGTGTGTGTGTGTGTGTGTGTGTGTGTGTGTGTGTGTGTTAACAAGCTATCCTTATCTCGTGCCCCCTGTCGTCTCAGTAGAATTTGATACAATACACCATTACATGTGTTGGTTAATATGATGAAATGTATCTGACGAATGTGGCTATAACATGAATTTCTTTATGTAAATAGTTACAGAATAAACTAAAATTTAAAAAGTAATATTAAGATAAACTTAAAAAACTTCTAACCCGAGGATTTGCTAAAACACGGTGGTGGAAACATAACAAGAAACTTGAAAAAAAGGCATTAAAGTAAGAAGCAGCAGCTGCCATCGGATGGCCGTTCCGGTGTTTGCCAAGGACGCACTTAAAACCAAGCCCTCCACACACACACACACACACACACACACACACACACACACACACACACACACACACACACACACACTCACTTACACACACGAACATGTACATACACACACACACACACATACACACACACACGAACATGCACATACACATACACGTACACACACGGACTTACACAGGCAAACATGCACATACACACACACTTCTCACAACCTCTTAACATTATTCTCTTTCTCTGAAAATGTCTCATCCTTCCATTTCCTTCCTTCTGGAAATGTCTGTTTCCCTCAGAAATCGTCAGTCCTCGTCTTCTCTATCCCTTCAAAAATGTCATTGAAAATTTGCTTTTTATTCCCATTAAGCTCTCTCAGGAAATCTCTCATTTCATTTCCCACCCCCCCAAAAAAAAGAGAAGAAAATGCCTCTTCGCCCCCCTTCCTCCGAAGAAAACCTCTGTTCCTGAAAATATCACTTCAATACCCCTGAAAGTTCCTCTTTTCCTCTGAAAGTACCTTTCTCTCCCATTTTGTTCATATAAGTATGCCACTTTTCTTAACATTTATCCCTCAAATTCCTTTTCTACCTTTGAATATGTGTTTCATTTTCTGAAAATTTCTCTTCTGCCATTTTTCCTTCTTCTTCTTCTTCTTCTTCTTCTTCTTCTTCTCCTCCTCCTCCTCCTCCTCCTCCTCTTCTTCTTCTTCTTCTTCTTCTTCTTCTTCTTCTTCTGCTGTGAGACTACTGTAAATCATGTGAGAAAATGTGTCATGAGTGATGTAGACCATACCAATTCCTTCAGGACTTCTCTTCTCTCCCTTCCATCCCCCTCCCATTCAAATGTTCCTCATTTGTCCGCCCTTCACACGAGAATCAGGGAAGCAGGAAGAGAGAAACTTCGACGGCACTCCTTCAAGGGTTAAATAATTATGAAAGATATGTCACTGATTCTTTTGCAAATAGCTTGACAGTATTACTCTAGAATGTAGGAAATGTATACTCTCTCTCTCTCTCTCTCTCTCTCTCTCTCTCTCTCTCTCTCTCTCTCTCTCTCTCTCTCTCTCTCTCTCATACAAGTATATCATTAATAGAAATATGAATAGGATGAAATAATGTTATAATATTATTAAATAATAATAATAAAAAATAATAATAATCATGATAATAATAATAATAATAATAATAATAATAATAATAATAATAATAATAATAATAATAATAGCAGCAGGTTTAGCAAAACTGAGATCTTCATATAAACCATCACTTAAACTAACAAACAGGTTAAGAAAACAAACATCACCAAAGCGAAATCAGTAAGTATGAAGACCATGTGACCCCCACACCCCCCTAACTCCGGCGCATGACAACCGTGTTCCCATGGCGAGAAAAACAGCCACTGAACTCTAATTCTGCGCTATATCATGCGCAACCTGCGATTACTAATGGCATGGTTGATGCTTCCTGTGATCTCTCTCTCTCTCTCTCTCTCTCTCTCTCTCTCTCTCTCTCTCTCTCTCTCTCTCTCTCTCTCTCTATATATATATATATATATATATATATATATATATATATATATATATATATATATTATATTATTCATTGGAAAATTTTATATACACTGAATGCTTATTTCAATAAGTAGAAATATATTAAATGGACTTGGTGACGTGTTTCCTTTAATTATTTATGAATTCTTGGTAATCAGTATTCTGTATCATACGTGGTTCTCGTAAATGCAAATTTGAATGAAGAAATTTAGATCAGTAAAGCCACGCTTCATGAATATGCAATTTTTTTTTTTTCGACTATTTCCAGCGAATTGTCATCATAATATTTTTCTGTATATAATATAGCGTTTTGCTGATTATTTTATATCATATATTGGATTAATATCTTAATTTATTCTACTTTGTTTGATCTTATCTACTTACCAGTTTTGAATGTAATATTTTTTCTCTTCTATATATAACAATTTTATGCCGATTCTCTTGTCTTAAATAATGAATTATTTTTCATTTGGTTCGTTTATTTTTTATAATTTTTCGTGTATCTTTGTTATGTGTATCTTTGCTAGTGTAACACTGACTATTATTTGACATATTTAAACATTCTGTTATTTTGCTTCTTTTTTCTTTCTTGACTTTTATTCAAATACCAACTTTATTTTTACTTTTACTGAAATCTGCGCCGCTGCAATTTTCTATATATTTTATAGCAGTGAACAAGGCTAGAGTGTTTTCCTTTCCAGTAGAGATGTAGGGTGGACATTAATTTTCTTATCAAAGCCTGTCCAGTCGCCTGATAGTCTCATCACTGAACCAGTTGAGTTGACAGGGGTTATTTGATTTTAATAGAAGTTGATGCTTTTTGAATTTGTCCTTTGGTATTTTCTTTTCTTCATGGAGTATATATTGAGGTATTCATAATTTGATTATTCACAGGTATAGATATTTTTGAGTATCTTATTAGCAATAGACATTGCAAAATATCTTTACTTTGTAAGATTTGCAAAATATCGTTCTTCTCTTTGCCACAGATATCGTGAATTGCCTTCTCTTTGCGATGCATATCGTAATATGTCTCTGCGATAGATACTGTTATTAGTCTTCTCTATCCAAAGTCTCTCTTTTCAAAGGATGTCTTAAAATGTCTTCTCTCTGCGATAGACACCATAAAGTGTCTTCTCTCTTCTTTTATATTCTGTCTTTATTGCATTTGTTTCCATCCTTTTAAACGAGTAAATGCACTATTCCAGCCATATTGAATATCTTATAGCCTAATCAATAAATTAAAGCAATTGAATAGGTCTAGGGCTATTAGACTCAGTTTCAGAATCGGCACCTGATGTAATTTTTAGGTTCGTAATCTGGGATCGAAGTAAATGGGAGGTGAACCTAACCTAACCAAGGTTAGGTTACGTCGTGTTGGGTTGGTTGATTTAGGTTAGGGTTCGGTAGGTTAGGTTAACCTGCCTTTTGCCTTAGTCCCAGATCAAGCATCTAAAAATGACACCAGCAGCCTATTCTTTGATTGATCCGGATATTGAATATGTTGAAGATTTTTTATTTTTACGCACACACACACATACACATACACACACACACACGCACGCACACACACACACACACACACACACACACACACACACACACACACACACACACACACACACACACACACACACACGAACACACAGACAAACATGCGCAAAATATATAAATATTAAGCCGTTTTGATACCTCGACAAGTAGCATTCTCCTCTTCCAGCTCTATATCCCCGAGAGAGAGAGAGAGAGAGAGAGAGAGAGAGAGAGAGAGAGAGAGAGAGAGAGAGAGAGAGTCAAAGTCGTATCTTTTTATATGTATTTTTGCTATTGTAACATGGACTATTATTTGTCATATTTTACTATTCTGTTATTGTGCTTCTTTTTTCTTTCTTGACTTTTATTTAAATACCAACTTTATTTTTACTTTACTGAAATCTGCGCCTCTGCAATTTTCTATATATTTTATAGCAGTGAACAAGGCCACAGTGTTTTCCTCTCCATTAGAACTGCAAGGTTGACATTATTTTTCTTAGCAAAACCTGTCCAGTCGTCTTATAGGCTCATCACTGAGCCAGTTGAGTTAACAGGGGTTATTTGAGAGAGAGAGAGAGAGAGAGAGAGAGAGAGAGAGAGAGAGAGAGAGAGAGAGAGAGAGAGAGAGAGAGAGGTAAAAACCTTTTATGGTAAGTCCTGTTTTGTAGTACACGAAAACTTCGGTTGTGTTGCATACAAAAATATTGCACATGTATTTTAGTAGCGGTAGCACTTATAGTAGTAGCAGTGGAAACTATTGTAGTAATAGTAGTAGGAAAAAAAAACTATGCATCTTCGATATACTTTTGAGTATTTTATTTTATATTTTCCTATTTTTCCTCCCTTCTTTTACCCAGCTGCAGAGAGTGTGATTACTTTAGTGTGTGTGGGAGTACAGCAGAAGCTGCTATAGAACAGCATCAGGCAGTGAGTGGCCCTCCTTCGTCCCCTCGGCACCGAACCACTTATTCTTCATTCCCGCAATTGGCACTTCCAGTTGGCTCTGCCACACCGCTCTCTCTCTCTCTCTCTCTCTCTCTCTCTCTCTCTCTCTCTTTGTTCTTGGGGTGATAATGTCGTCTGTGCCAATTTTCCTTACAAATTTTATATAGATTATTATCTTTATATAGTCTGAAAAAAGTTAATCAAGAATTTTTAGGTAATTAATATCTGTAGTATTTGGGTTGTTTAAGTTTCCTATTTTCTTGTTACATATTTTCTCTATTTTTTTCCTTATTTTTCAAATAATTATATTTATAAGTACTGCTTTATAAATTTCGAAATTTAATCCCTAAAAAGCAGAGTATCTGTTTTTTGTTTGTTTGATTGTTTGTTTGTTAAGGAAGGTATGTATTATAAACAATTTCGTATACATTGTTTCATATGGTATAAGCTAAGGAAAGGTATGTTGGCTTTTCGATTCGAATTTATCGTTGATCTTATTTGTAATAATGATTGGAGAGAGAGAGAGAGAGAGAGAGAGAGAGAGAGAGAGAGAGAGAGAGAGAGAGAGAGAGAGAGAGGAGAGAGAGAGAGAGAGAGAGAGAGAGAGAGAGTTCTCTGGTACAAAATCACAATGTCATCTCCTTTATATACAGAATCTCCAGTTCTTTAGAGGAACCTTATCTTGCAAGAATAGAGTAGCCTTTGTTCCTCTCCTTTCATCCTATCTCGTGATGCTACCCAACACTAATAATAATTCTATCCACTGGTCACCTTAACCCTAGTCTACCGCAGTCTTACCGTCCCCCTTTCTCTATCAAATTTTTGGTCCTTTCACACTCTCCAACCCTAAATCCTGCGGTGGTCATCATGTTTCAGAACCATTTACCTCCATTCTCGTCCCATCCCAGGAGCTTTGTATCTTCTAAAAGTCCTCCCTAGGCTACCCTGTTACCTCCCTTTGCTCCTTCCCTTTCCCTCTCTCAATCCGAAGTCCCACGCGAGTCCCCTGTGACCATAGGACTTTGAAGTCTCTGGAGGTGCGTTGCAGTGAAGAGGAGATTCGGGAATGCGCGTGAGGGGATGGCACAAAGGGGAGACACGTCCCTTGGGAAAGGGGAAGTTAATGTAGCAATAGAGAGGGGTGTGATTATTGAGGGGAAAATATCAAATTTGCAAAATGATTAAGTTGAATGGATGTCTCCGGTTGCAGGCAGTTGCAGTAAAAGCTTTTAGTGCGATTAAAAGGCCATAACATGGATAAAACAGATGCTGACCACAATGTGAAAACTTTCTTTGAAAAGGCAGACCACTAGAACAAGTATACCTGATCATTTGCCACAGCTCATAGCACAGTTGCTTTCACCCGAGTCCATATTCATTTGACGCGTTCATTATTCCTAGTTTCCTGACTGGGTCTTGAAGACAGTAGACAACATTAACGACTCTTCCTCAACCTGGACATGAATTAATATTTTCATTTCACAAGGCGGACGAACTCAGGTCATTTGATATGTCAAATCAGTCTTCACAATCAAGACACAGGCATTATTTAGTCTCAGAGTTTGTGTGGTTATGAGTGCAGCAGCAAACAAATAGACCACCAAGAATTAATAGTGTGAAAGGAATAGAGAATGGTTGCTGTTATTTCTAAGTTTCGACATTTGCTTATGTGCATTCAGTGTCAGATCATACCAAAATAATAACAATTAAGAAACAAACTTTACATAACATGCTGAACATTATTAATTCAAATGGAAAAAATTTTCTGCCATTTTTGTAAACCAGTTTTACATCAGGTGTATGTCTTACAGCTACGTCTAACTCGACTGCAAAGATAAGTACTCTACGTATAAGCTGCAACCGCCAATAACAACTAAATACATTCTCTTTGTAGGTAGACATCAAAGAGAAAGACAATGAGATTCAATAGCCTAGATTCGGCAGGACCCAAAGAAATGGAATCTTTCCTTGTGGATGGCGCTGGTACAATAAGAATTAAATAAAACGTCAAAGACTAAGGCTGGGATATAAAAAAGAAAAAAGCAGTACTGGATCTAAAAACCTACTTCCTGGACATAAAAAGGGGCCAGCTGAGACAGAGCGCCAGATGAAAGTTTTTCCGGAATAGTGAAATGTCTTACATTTTTGGAAGTGGATGCTAAGAATGTAATATTACGGTCCTCGGTGGCTGGCTCAGAAAATCATGCTGACGATTCTTTTGTTGTTTATTTTATGCACTCGAATGATTTTATGCGAATGTTAGTTTTGGTTTAATGAAGTCGAAAGTCTTTTGATAACGAATGAATAAATTATTTTTCCTTTTGTCTTACTTTTGCATTACTCAAAGATAGAACTTTCTTCATATGCCATCGTCATTGTAGCAGGAAAATCAAAAGTGAGTTTCAGTGCACTCACTTTTTGGTCGTTATAAAGAGGCGATCTTTGTTTATGGTTAACGTCTCCAGGTTATATGAGTACAGTCTAAAAAAAAAAAAAAAAAAAGGATTTAAATGCGCAAGAAATATCCAGACACGCTAACATATCGTCCTTATACCAAGCTCACTCTCTACCACAAAAGTGCAACTTGACACTCGAAGTAGGATGCTTAATGCTTCCTGTTTTTTTTTTTTTTATGGCCATGCTTTATTACTCATACCTGCGAGAACATTAAAAAAAAAAGTCATCAGTATTAGGCTCCATTTGCCTTAAGTACTGTAAGGGTTTTTTTGCCTTAATTCTTATTCTTTAGTTTCTTGGGTTCTTATGACAGTTCTTCATGGCTTATTGCTAGTGGAAAACATCTAATCTATGGTTCTTTATGATGGGTTTTAATAGGTTACTTTACCATTATTCACTTTCTTATTTCTGAGTTTTTCTATACAACCTTCATGGCATATGGGCGGTGAAAATACGTTTAGAGGTTGTCTGTATTAAAGGTAAATTATAGAATTTATATGTAGGACCCCTTTTTCTTTTGTTGTTTAATTTTCTTGTATCCTCAAGATCATTTTTCATGGCTATAGTGAGAAAGTATAGAAAAAATAATTCTCTCTTTTGAGGTATTTTCTGGTCTCATAATTTAGATCTTTTTGAGGTCAAACTATATTATCTTCCTGATTTTTCGTGATCATTCTTCATGCCCTATTGAGAAAGTCTTGCAATCGTCTATCTTAATTTTGTTTTCTCTTATCATATGTAAAAGTTTCTTTGACATAAGTCCTTTTCTTATTCTCCTTAGTTCCAATAAAATCCTTCGTTGCTCACTGTTTTGCATACTGTTAGTGAGAGAGCGCAAAAAAATATGTCGATATTGATGCTATATTTAAGCTTATAAGTTTCATTTGCCATAACCCGTTTCCATTTTTGGTTACTCATGCCCATCCGTCATGACTTCACGTGAGTGAGAAAGCGTAGCAGAATTCGTCTGCTTTTATATACTTGTACTTTCTGATATTACGATTTTATGTGTGGCAACACTGTCTCAAATCTTTCCCTCATTTCTCATGATCATTTATCATGGTTTATCTTCATTGAGAAAGTGTAGCAGAGCTAGTTTGTTGTCAGGTAGTTTCTGAAGGCTAGCTATAGAGCGTGAACCATATAATGATGCATGGTTCTTAAAGCAGCACATGGACGGTTTTTTATTTTATATTTTTTTCAAGGAAATAAATCAGCCATTGAGAGAGCCAATGGAAAAGGAAAGTTTTATATTTTTATTGCAAAAGAAAAAGGAAAAACAAGTGATATTTCAAAAAGATTATTCAAACATCTGAAAAGTTGAGTTTTTGACTGTGAGAATATAGAAAATCGCATATAGCTACTATGTTGTATTGGAAAAAATCTTGCACTGGATCGAAAGAAAAATGTATTGCAGAGCGATTTATATTTACATTCTTAATGAAATATGTAAAATCTGAAGTCATTATATTATTTTTTGCTTTATAATATATGAACAATAATCAAATTTGGAGTATATATGATGATGACTAGATTAGTACAGTACTTCAATAAGAAAATAAAATGAATCAAATCCACTCGGG
>JAXCGZ010016278.1:0-7500 GCA_037179515.1 Halocaridina rubra
ATCGGTTCCATTTTAAACTTAGTGATACTTATCGTACCTGTCCTTAAAACTATGGATTGAGATAGCATTAACTACCTCCTCGCTTAGCCAATTCCAATTATCAACTACTCTTACACTGAAAAAGTATTTCCTTACATCCTGCAAAGAAGTTTTCTTACGAAGCTTCAAACTATGACCTCTAGTTCTAGAGCCAGCCATATCGAAATATCGATCCCTATCCACTCTATCATAACCATGAAGGAATTTAAAGACTGTCACCATATCCCCCCTTACTCTTCTAGCTTCGAGTGATGGTAAGTCTAATTCCCTCAGCCTCTCATCATAACTGAGATTGCGTATTTCTGGCACCAGTTTCGTGGCATGTCTTTGAACTTTTTCAAGCTTAGCTATGTGCTTTTTCAAGTGCGGATTCCAAAAAGGGGCTGCATATTCCAGTTTTGGCCTCACATAGGTTACATAAATATTTCTAAACATTTCCTTGTCCATGTGCCTGAAGGCTACCCTTACAGTTGATAAGAATGCATATGCTGCCCTTACTATGCCATTTATATGTATTTCTGGAGACAAATCTGCCAGTATGTTTACTCCTAGGTCTCTCTCATTTTCTGTCTCTTGAAGTTGTACTCCAGCCACCGAGTAGTCAAGCTTGGGCCTTCTTGAACTTGTACCCATTCTCATTACCTTACATTTTGAAGTATTGAATTTCATTAGCCACTTCTCTGACCACTCATGCAGATTATTTAGATCCTCCTGAAGTTCTCTACCATTGTTCTCGTTTTTTGCTTTCTTCACAATCTTTGCATCATCTGCAAACATATTCATGAATGAATTTACAGACTCTGGTAGGTCATTTACATATACAAGGAACAAAAGTGGCCCTAAAACCGAACCCTGTGGAACTCCACTACTAACTCTTCTCCATTCAGACACTGAGTGTCTTACTCTAACCCTCTGTTCCCGTCCTTCTAAGTAAGTTTTTATCCATTCCAAAACATTTCCACCTATTCTAGCCATTGAGTGCAGCTTCCTAATAAGTCTCCCACGTGGAACAGTGTCAAATGCTTTCTGGAAGTCTAGGAATATGCAATCTGCCCACCCCTCTCTTTCCTGTAAGATTTGGCTTACCTCATCATAAAATTCTAATAAGTTTGTTACTGTTGATCTACCTTCTCTGAAGCCATGTTGCCTCACTGACAAAAAGTTGAAGGATTCCAAGTGAAGAGAGATATGTTTCCTTAGTAGTTTCTCCATAACTTTGCAAACTATGCTGGTCAAGGAAACTGGTCTATAGTTCAGAGCCGTATCCCTCCTTCCCTTTTTGAAGATAGGTATCACATTTGCTTGCTTCCAGCATCTTGGAATCTCCCCCGACTCCAGTGACTCCTTAAATATGATACTTAGTGCCACTGATATTGTGTTTGCGCATTTTTTAAGCACATGAGGGGATATGTCATCAGGACCTGTAGCTTTATGAACATCTAAATCCATCAGCGCTTTGCATACCTCTGTGGCTGTAAGGTTGATGTTCTCTAATACCGGCCCTTGAGCTTCTATCACTGCAATCTGAGGGGGTGGGGTATTTTCTACTGTAAATACTGACTGAAACTCCTTGTTCAATTCTTTGCAGATCTCTTCATCCATCTCAGTGATGCTTCCATCCGCTCTCTTTAGCCTTAAAACCTGTTCTTTTACCTTCAGTTCTCCTCTGATAAAGCTGTGGAAAAGCTTGGGATTTTCTTTAGCCTTCCTGGTGATGTCCCTCTCATAATCTCTCTCTGCCTCTCTCCTTTTACTTAGGTAGTCATTTCTTGTTCTTTTGTAGGATTGCCAGGCATTTATGTTTTTTCTCCTCCTATACCTTTTCCAGCATTTGTCTCTCCACTCCTTTGCTCTTTTACACCCATTATCGAACCATTTCTCTCTGGCATGAATTACACCTACTTTGGTGACAGGTATGCAGCAATCTACTATCTTCCCATATTTCTCACAAAAGATGTCATACATTTCTTGTACAGATTTGTTGTAAAATAAGGTTCTCCAGTCAATAGCTGCAAAAAGCTCATTCATTTTGATGTAATCTCCTTTCGGATAGTTCCTCCTCATGTCCTCAGTGCCTCTACTCTCAGGAAGAATATCTTCAATGATATACTCCATCAACAACACACAGTGGTCACTCTTTCCAATTGGTGGTTCATACTCAATATTTTCAATATCCAACACATTATCTGTGAACACTAGATCGAGTAGTGATGGCTCATCCCCACCCCTGGCCCTTGTTGGTTCCATTACATGTTGGTGTAGGAAATTCCCTTGTACGCAATCTAGGAATCTTGCCCCGAATGAGTCCTCACCACTGTGTGGGTCAAGATTTATCCAATCTATCTCTTTATGATTAAAGTCTCCCATAATCAAAATCCTACATTTTTTCTCCCGTGCCATGTTAACAACTGAGTTTATGACTTCAATAGTACCTATATGACTTTCCTCATAAATTTCAAGCCTATTTTGGTTCCTTGGTGGGTTGTATACAACAGTTATTATAATGCTCTCTGACCCAGTATTTATGCGAGCAACAAGAAATTCCCTGAACTCACTTTCTATAGCCAAGTTTATTTCTTCAACTTGAATCCTCTCACTTATGAGCAGTGCTATCCCTCCACCAGTCCTCTCAGATCTTTCAACCCTTAGTATTCTGAAGCCCTTAGGAAAAACTGTGACACTGTTTATGTCCTCACTCAACTTAGTCTCTGTAATTGCTACTATATCTGCCTTACTGTTGTGAATCCTATCTTTTAATTCTACTGCCTTACCAGCTAATCCATCAGCATTTGTGTATAACAGTCTTAATGAGGCCCCATCCCCTGATCTTCTGTCATTATCTTCTTTATCTCCCCTTTGTCTGGAAGTACTCTGTAACGAAAATTCATCTTCTCTTCTTCATTTCTTTCATCATTTAGCCTTCTTGCCTCTTGCAACAAGTTTTTGATCTTTCCCATCTCTTCCTGTGTTCTGTATCGTCTAATGAACACTTCTTTGCATTCTTGAGGGTCTTTTAGACTTTTTTTTCTCAACAATATTTCCCTACATGTTTCCCCTCTCTCAAAGGTTACTTTTGTTGGTCTCGGCTTTCCTTCCCTCGAATATTTACCTAGTTGGTGTATGTTTACAATATCCTCAGGACCACATACTACTCCAAGCTTTCTTATCAGGTCTACAACCCTAGCTTTATTTTCTTCAAGTCTCCCCTGGCATGTTGGCTCCTGGGATTCACTTATGCCTGAGATTACCACTGTCTTCTCCTTATCAAGCGCCTGTCTGATGAGTGGGTTTGCCCTTTCCATCACAACGTCTTTCATTTTTTCGATTACTGTCTCTTTATAGTGAACTGTTTGTATGTTTTCCAGTGCCACCACCTTTACAGCCTCTTTTACTGCCACATTCCCCTTTAGTGCATCAGCAAAGGAAGTTTTCATGGCATCATTTTCCGTATTCAGCTCCTGGAACTCTTTTCTGAACTGTTCAATGTTTTCCTTAATCTGGACATTCCAAGCAGCAATCTCGTCTCTCTCAGAAGAGAGCAGTGAACTAACATCTAATTCCTTTAGGTTGTCATTCAGCTGTTTGTTTTTATCTTCTTGTTTAGAAAGTCTAGATTCTAGTTGACTCTTTTCCCCTTCCAGCTTTTTTATTCTTTTTTCTAGTTCCTTTCTCTCCTGCCCTTGTGCTTTATTTGCTTCCTCCAAAGATCTTATTTGCTCTCTGAGTGTTTCATTCTCTTTCATTTCTCCATCCATATTTTGAATTTTATCATCAAGGCTTATAACCATTTCCTCTATATTCTTGATTTTCTGTTTGAGTCTCCTGATGGCTACCCCTCCTACCGACTCATGGATGGGAGAGGTTTGGGACAGAGATGGCGTCATTTTTATGTTCTCCCTCTCACAGAATATAGAAAGAAGACGAGAAAGAGGAAAAAAAAAAGAGAAAAACTTTTAATTAAGCTTCACACCGAATTTTTATATCTCCATATAAGTGCTATTTAGTGACTCAGTTTATCTCTTTTCTGGTAACGCACATCTTAACTTAAAAACTTGACCATGGTAATTTAAGTATAAAAAGAAAATGAAAAACAAAAGTCAAACCTGAAGGAAAAACGAATTTGTGTTTGAGGTGGCACCCACCTGTTTCTGCTATATTATTCTTCCTAACTGATAAACTGACTTGCTAACCAAGATATGTTATCACGGGATTAGACTTTACATTTAACTCAATATATATACAAAATAAAAAAATAGTAAAAGAGAAAGCTAAAAGAAAAGCAAAAAAATGAAGAAAATAAGATAGCTGTACTACTTGGCAACTTAACTCAGTACTGTTGACAGGTGGATATTTTTTTTTTTTTTTTTTATGTGTGTGTGTGTGTGTATGTGTGTGTGTGTGTGTGTGTGTGTGTGTGTGTGTGTGTGTGTGTGTGTGTGTGTGTGTGTATAGCAGATATAAGCTATAAGGTTGGATTACTTTTAACCTTCTATGGTGTAGTTGCTAGCGCCTTGACTTAGTAATTATATTCTCCATTTTCAAGTCCCGGTTGGGGTAAAAAATGATTCATGTTTTCACATATGTAATGTGCTGATTTGGTTATTGTATAGCCCGAATGAGATTGGGAAGTGAATTAAATGCTAAAATGAAGCACCGAGTGAGGTTGGGGAATCTGTAATATGAACACAGTGGCATTCAAATAGAATGCGTTCATTCCTAAGTATAGCAGATACAAGCTATAAAGTTGGATTCCTTTCAAACTTCTGTGGTGTAGTTGGTAGCGCCTTGGCTTAATAATTACAAGTCTTAGGTTCAAGTCCCGGTCGGGGTAAAAAATGACTCATGTTTTCACATATGTAATGTGCTCATTTGGTTAATATATATATATATATATATATATATATATATATATATATATATATATATATATATATATATATATATATATATATATATATATATATATATATATATATATATATATATATATATATATGTGTGTGTGTGTGTGTGTGATTACCTAATTGTGATTACCTAATTCTGTTTACGGGAAAGAGCCCAAAGCTCGTATCTTCCCGTCTCCTGATCGGTTCCATTTTATACTTATTGATACTTATCATACCTGTCCTTAAAACTATGGATTGAGATAGCATTAACTACCTCCTCGCTTAGCGAATTCCAATTATCAACTACTCTTACACTGAAAAAGTATTTCCTTACATCCTGCGAAGAAGTTTTCTTACGAAGCTTCAAACTATGACCTCTAGTTCTAGAGCCTGCCATATCAAAATATCGATCCCTATCCACTCTATCATAACCATGAAAGAATTTAAAGACTGTCACCATATCCCCCCTCACTCTTCTAGCATCGAGTGATGGTAAGTCTAATTCCCTCAGCCTCTCATCATAACTGAGATAGCGTATTTCTGGCACCAGTTTCGTGGCATGTCTTTGAACTTTTTCAAGCTTAGCTATGTGCTTTTTCAAGTGCGGATTCCAAAAGGGGGCTGCATATTCCAGTTTTGGCCTCACATAGGTTACATAAATATTTCTGAGCATTTCCTTGTCCATGTGCCTGAAGGCTACCCTTACATTTGATAAGAATGCATATGCTGCCTTTACTATGCCATTTATATGTATTTCTGAAGACAAATCTGCCAGTATGTTTACTCCTAGATCTCTCTCATTTTCTGTCTCTTGAAGTTGTACTCCAGCCACCGAGTAGTCAAGCTTGGGCCTTCTTGCACTTGTACCCATTCTCATTACCTTACATTTTGAAGTATTGAATTTCATTAGCCACTTTTCTGACCACTCATGCAGATTATTTAGATCCTCCTGGAGTCCTCTACCATTGTTCTCGTTTTTTATTTTCTTCACAATCTTTGCATCATCTGCAAACATATTCATCAATGAATTTACACACTCTGGTAGGTCATTTACATATACAAGGAACAAAAGTGGCCCTAAAACCGAACCCTGTGGAACTCCACTACTAACTCTTCTCCATTCAGACACTGAGTGTCTTACTCTAACCCTCTGTTCCCTTCCTTCTAAGTAAGTTTTTATCCATTCCAAAACATTTCAACCTATTCTAGCCATTGATTGCAGCTTCCTAATAAGTCTCCCATGTGGAACAGTGTCAAACGCTTTCTGGAAGTCTAGGAATATGCAATCTGCCCAGCCCTCTCTTTCCTGTAAGATTTAGCTTACCTCATCATAAAAATTCTAATAAGTTTGTTACTGTTGATCTACCTTCTCTGAAGCCATGTTGACCCTCACTGACAAAAAGTTGAAGGATTCCAAGTGAAGAGAGATATGTTTCCTTAGTAGTTTCTCCATAACTTTGCAAACTATGCTGGTCAAGGAAACAGGTCTATAGTTCAGAGCCGTATCCCTCCTTCCCTTTTTGAAGATAGGTATCACATTTGCTTGTTTCCAGCATCTTGGAATCTCCCCCGACTCCAGTGACTCCTTAAATATGATACTTAGTGCCACTGATACTGTGTTTGCGCATTTTTTAAGCACATGAGGGGATATGTCATCGGGACCTGTAGCTTTATGAACATCTAAATCCATCAGCGCTTTGCATACCTCTGAGGCTGTAAGGTTGATGTTCTCTAATACCGGCCCTTGAGCTTCTATCACTGCAATCTGAGGGGGTGGGGTATTTTCTACTGTAAATACTGACTGAAACTCCTTGTTCAATTCTTTGCAGATCTCTTCATCCGTCTCAGAGATGCTTCCATCCGCTCTCTTTAGCCTTAAAACCTGTTCTTTTACCTTCAGTTTTAGTCTGATAAAGCTGTGGAAAAGCTTGTGTGTGTGTGTGTGTGTGTGTGTGTGTGTGTGTGTGTGTGTGATTACCTAATTGTGATTACCTAATTGTGTTTACGGGAAAGAGCCCAAAGCTCGTATCTTCCCGTCTCCTGATCGGTTCCATTTTTAGACTTAGTGATACTTATCATACCTGTCCTTAAAACTATGGATTGAGATAGCATTAACTACCTCCTCGCTTAGCGAATTCCAATTATCAACTACTCTTACACTGAAAAAGTATTTCCTTACATCCTGCAAACAAGTTTTCTTCCGAAGCTTCAAACTATGACCTCTAGTTCTAGAGCCAGCCATATTGAAATATCGATCCCTATCCACTCTATCATAACCATGAAGGAATTTAAAGACTGTCACCATATCCCCCCTTACTCTTCTAGCTTCGAGTGATGGCAAGTCTAATTCCCTCAGCCTCTCATCATAACCGAGATTGCGTATTTCTGGCACCAGTTTCGTGGCATGTCTTTGAACTTTTTCAAGCTTAGCTATGTGCTTTTTCAAGTGCGGATTCCAAAAGGGGGCTGCATATTCGAGTTTTGGCCTCACATAGGTTACATAAATATTTCTGAACATTTCCTTGTCCATGTGCCTGAAGGCTACCCTTACGTTTGATAAGAATGCATATGCTGC
>JAXCGZ010016278.1:12500-24456 GCA_037179515.1 Halocaridina rubra
GATACAGCCATGATTCGCTAATGCAAAGAACATCAATATTTTCTTGTACAAGCATATGTTCAATTTCTAGTATATGGGATAACAGGGATTGTGCATTTATATGTACGACAGATAATCTATCATTATATTTACAAGTAACTTTCACATCGGCAGCAGTAACAGCAACAGCAGGAGACGAGGTATTACCATGTTTCATTGGGGTGGTATCCATAGTCATAGTTGTAGTTTCGACTGTGTGATTCTGCTGGGAATTCATCATTGTAGTGTGTTCTGGGGTTAGCCCATTGATCCTGGTGTCTGTACCTGCCGTTGGATGTGTAACGCTGGTTTGAGTACGTGCCGTGGTATGATCGGGCCTTCCCAAAGTTTGTATGCCTAGGTGAGTGTCTAGGGTTGTAAGAGCCATCACTCCAGGAGAAGTCTCTTGTGCGTGGACGGCGATAAGAGAGGTTTGTATCGTGTCTCTTTCTGTAGTCTCGCGTATAGGGGATTGTTCCATTAGCTCTTTGCTGTTTATTTTGGTATGACTGTAGTTTGGGATATTTTGTAGAATACCCAGGTTGTGTCCATTGTTTGCTCCCACGAAATGGCTGGACACTTGTGCCTGTAGGCCATTGATTCAGTTTGTAAGGCACATATTCAAATCCTTTCGATATCGTTATTGCGAAGGAAACCCAGTTTGGTGTGCGATAAAGCTCCTTAATCAAGACTTCTTCAGAAGGAATGCCTTGATTTGTCAGTGTATTACGTATCTCTCTCTCAAAGGGGTTCCCAGGAATGCGAATATATATTTGAGCTGTAACCCTTGCACTTGCATTATTTGGCAACTGTGGCTGTGGGGGAGAGGACTTCGATGGAATGTTTAGAATAGAGATTGCTGCTATTTTGTCTTTTCTGTTTTCTTCATTGTTTCGCAGTCTATTGCTGGGTTGGTTATTTGTGCTGGAAGATGTAATTTGGGTGTCCTGGTTAGTGACAGTTGCTGTGTTGTTAGGAGTAGTGGAGATTGACTCTATATCTTCTTCGCTGTTTTGCAACTCTTTACCAGGTTGGTTGTTTGTGCTGGGAAGAATCTTGTTCTGGTTAGTGCCTGTTGTTGCATTGTTAGGAGTAGTGGGAAAGGACGCTGTTGTTTCATCACTATTTTGTAACCTGTTACTGATTTGATTATTTATGCTAGATGGTGTATTCAGGTTGTCTTGATGGCTATCACTTTTATCTGGATCTACTTCTTCTTCACTACCACTGTCACATTCATCACTCAATGCACTGAAGAAATTGTGAGTAGAGACAGAAAACCTAGTTTGCAGAACCTGAGGGTTGTTGATAGAAGGGACATCATCACTGTTAGGTGACAGCACTGAACTGAGAGGTGGAGATGTTTCTAATAGCAGTTTCAACCTAGAATTATCTCTTTTAAGTAGGACAATGTCAGATTCTAGTAAACCCACCTTGTGTTGTAAGGCTTTCACCTTTTCAGCATCTGCTTCCAAAATTTTCACCTTATCTGCAAGACTTTCTATCATTCGATGTAGGTCTCCTAGGTCGTGTGTTTTTTTAGACTCTATGGATTTTACAACCGAAGTTTGAGGTTGAAAGAGTTTGTCAAGTTCACCATTTATTTCATTCATTGAGATATTCAGGACACTTGCGCTAAGAATGATTATGTTTGTAATTATATCTTTTTTTACACGTTTTTTATGATGTGTTTACCACTGTATTGGGGAAAGAGTTCCACTACCTTCGAAAGCAAAAGTTGACTTGTTTTGTACAGAGTGACTTTTTTAATTTTTTCCAATTCCCTTCTGATGTCCTCACGTGAATATACGAATATTCTGTCCAGAGATGATATAAACACTTCGGGAAAATTATCAGTATTTACACACGTAAGGTCAGAAAGGTCAACATTTTCCGATGAGGACATTCTGGTGTGAATGGGAGGGAAACTGCGGTATGAGGGGAACTGCAGGTTCACCTAAGAAAGGTCCTTTTTAGGTCGGTCGCGAGAGGTTGTGGTTGAAATCGGTAACACTGGGAGAGAGACACTCAACGGTTTCTGTTATGTTATAAGATTATAATGAATTTTCTTTGTATCTTTTTAAACACTAAAGTTGTAATAATCACTCTGACTTAAATTTGAAGATTTATATTTCAGTATGCTTTCGTTAATTTTATAGCTGTGCATTTAAACTCTGTCACTTGATAAACGCAATATTATCGCGAGCTCAATGCGTACACGTCCTCCTCGTCAAAGGACACGTAAGAAAGCAACCATCCTACCCCTTAGCAGAAAAGGGAGTTCGTGACGTAAAACCGAATCCATATGTGTGTGTGTGTGTGTGTGTGTGTGTGTGTGTGTGTGTGTGTGTGTGTGTGTGATTACCTAATTGTGATTACCTTATTATGTTTACGGAAAAAAAGCCCAAAGCTCGTATCATCACGTCTCCTGATCGGTTCCATTTTGTACTTAGTGATACTTATCATACCTGTCCTTAAAACTATTAATTGAGACAGCATTAACTACCTCCTCGCTTCGCGAATTCCAATTATCAACTACTCTTACACTGAAAAAGTATATCCTTACAGCCTGCAAAGAAGTTTTTTACGAAGCTTCAAACTATGACCTCTAGTTCTAGAGCCTGCCATATCAAAATATCGATCCCTATCCACTCCATCATAACCATGAAGGAATTTAAAAACTGTCTCCATATCCCCCCTCACTCTTCTAGCTTCGAGTGATGGTAAGTCTAATTCCCTCAGCCTCTCATCATAACTGAGATTACATATTTCTGGCACCAATTCCGTGGCATGTCTTTAAACTTTTTCAAGCTTAGCTATGTGTTTTTTCTAGTGCGGATTCCAAAAGGGGGCTGCATATTCGAGTTTTGGCCTCACATAGGTTACAGAAATATTTCTGAACATATCCTTGTCCATGTTCCTGAAGGCTACCATTACATTTGATAAGAATGCATATGCTGCCCTTGCTATGCCATTTATATGTATTTCTGCAGAAAAATCTGCTAGCATGCATATCCCAGATCTCTCTCATTTTCTGTCTCTTGAAGTTGTACTCCAGCCACCGAGTAGTCAAGCTTGGGCCCTCTTGAACTTGTATCCATTCTCATTACCTTACATTTTGAAGTATTGAATTTCATTAGCAACTTTTCTGACCACTCGTGCAGACTATTTAGATCTTCCTGAAGTTCTCTACCATTGTTTTCGTTTCCTACTTTCTTCACAATCTTTGCATCATCTGCAAACATATTCATGACTGAATTTACAGACTCTGGTAGGTCATTTACATATACAAGAAACAAAAGTGGCCCTAAAATTGAACCCTTTGGAACTCCACTACTAACTCTTCTCCATTCAGACACTGAGTATCTTACTCTAACCCTCTGTTCCCTTCCTTCTAAGTAAGTTTTTATCCATTTCAAGACATTTCCACCTATTCTAGCCATTGCTTGCATCTTCCTAATAAATCTCCCATGTGGAACAGTGTCAAACACTTTCTGGAAGTCTAGGAATATGCAATCTGCCCAGTCCTCTCTTTCCTGTAAGATTCGGCTTCCCTCATCATAAAATTCTAATAAGTTTGTTAATGTTGACCTACCTTCTCTGAAGCCATGTTGCCTCACTGACAAAAAGTTGAAGGATTCCAAGTGAAGAGAGATATGTTTCCTTGTGTGTGTGTGTGTGTGTGTGTGTGTGTGTGTGTGTGTGTGTGTGTGTGTGTGTGTGTGTGTGTGTGTGTGTGTGTGTGTGTGTGTGATTACCTAATTGTGATTACCTAATTGTGTTTACGGGAAAGAGCCCAAAGCTCGTATCTTCCCGTCTCCTGATCGGTTCCATTTTAGACTTAGTGATACTTATCGTACCTGTCCTTAAAACTATGGATTGAGATAGCATTAACTACCTTCTCGCTTAGCGAATTCCAATTATCAACTACTCTTACACTGAAAAAGTATTTCCTTACATCCTGCAAAGAAGTTTTCTTACGAAGCTTCAAACTATGACCTCTAGTTCTAGAGCCAGCCATATCAAAATATCGATCCCTATCCACTCTATCATAACCATGAAGGAATTTAAAGACTGTCACCATATCCCCCCTCACTCTTCTAGCTTTGAGTGATGGTAAGTCTAATTCCCTCAGCCTCTCATCATAACTGAGATTGCGTATTTCTGGCACCAGTTTCGTGGCATGTCTTTGAACTTTTTCAAGCTTAGCTATGTGCTTTTTCAAGTGCGGATTCCAAAAGGGGGCTGCATATTCGAGTTTTGACCTCACATAGGTTACATAAATATTTCTGGACATTTCCTTGTCCATGTGCCTGAAGGCTACCCTTACATTTGATAAGAATGCATATGCTGCCTTATTATGTCATTTTATATGCATTTCTGAAGACAAATCTGCCAGTATGTTTACTCCTAGATCTCTCTCATTTTCTGTCTCTTGAAGTTGTACTCCAGCTACCGAGTAGTCAAGCTTGGGCCTTCTTGCACTTGTACCCATTCTCATTACCTTACATTTTGAAGTATTGAATGTGTGTGTGTGTGTGTGTGTGTGTGTGTGTGTGTGTGTGTGTGTGTGTGTGTGTGTGTGTGATTACCTAATTGTGATTACCTAATTGTGTTTACGGGAAAGAGCCCAAAGCTCGTATCTTCCCGTCTCCTGATCGGTTCCATTTTATACTTAGTGATACTTATCATACCTGTCCTTAAAACTTTGGATTGAGATAGCATTAACTACCTCCTCGCTTAGCGAATTCCAATTATCAACTACTCTTACAGTGAAAAAGTATTTCCTTACATCCTGAAAAGAAGTTTTCTTACGAAGCTTCAAATTATGACCTCTAGTTCTAGAGCCAGCCATATCAAAATATCGATCCCTATCCACTCTATCATAACCATGAAGGAATTTAAAGACTGTCACCATATCCCCCCTCACTCTTCTAGCTTTGAGTGATGGTAAGTCTAATTCCCTCAGCCTCTCATCATAACTGAGATTGCATATTTCTGGCACCAGTTTCGTGGCATGTCTTTGAACTTTTTCAAGCTTAGCTATGTGCTTTTTCAAGTGCGGATTCCAAAAGGGGGCTGCATATTCGAGTTTTGACCTCACATAGGTTACATAAATATTTCTGGACATTTCCTTGTCCATGTGCCTGAAGGCTACCCTTACATTTGATAAGAATGCATATGCTGCCTTATTATGCCATTTTATATGTATTTCTGAAGACAAATCTGCCAGTATGTTTACTCCTAGATCTCTCTCATTTTCTGTCTCTTGAAGTTGTACTCCAGCTACCGAGTAGTCAAGCTTGGGCCTTCTTGCACTTGTACCCATTCTCATTACCTTACATTTTGAAGTATTGAATGTGTGTGTGTGTGTGTGTGTGTGTGTGTGTGTGTGTGTGTGTGTGTGTGTGATTACCTAATTGTGATTACCTAATTGTGTTTACGGGAAAGAGCCCAAAGCTCGTATCTTCCCGTCTCCTGATCGGTTCCATTTTATACTTAGTGATACTTATCATACCTGTCCTTAAAACTTTGGATTGAGATAGCATTAACTACCTCCTCGCTTAGCGAATTCCAATTATCAACTACTCTTACAGTGAAAAAGTATTTCCTTACATCCTGAAAAGAAGTTTTCTTACGAAGCTTCAAACTATGACCTCTAGTTCTAGAGCCAGCCATATCAAAATATCGATCCCTATCCACTCTATCATAACCATGAAGGAATTTAAAGACTGTCACCATATCCCCCCTCACTCTTCTAGCTTTGAGTGATGGTAAGTCTAATTCCCTCAGCCTCTCATCATAACTGAGATTGCATATTTCTGGCACCAGTTTCGTGGCATGTCTTTGAACTTTTTCAAGCTTAGCTATGTGCTTTTTCAAGTGCGGATTCCAAAAGGGGGCTGCATATTCGAGTTTTGACCTCACATAGGTTACATAAATATTTCTGGACATTTCCTTGTCCATGTGCCTGAAGGCTACCCTTACATTTGATAAGAATGCATATGCTGCCTTATTATGCCATTTTATATGTATTTCTGAAGACAAATCTGCCAGTATGTTTACTCCTAGATCTCTCTCATTTTCTGTCTCTTGAAGTTGTACTCCAGCTACCGAGTAGTCAAGCTTGGGCCTTCTTGCACTTGTACCCATTCTCATTACCTTACATTTTGAAGTATTGAATGTGTGTGTGTGGTGTGTGTGTGTGTGTGTGTGTGTGTGTGTGTGTGTGTGTGTGTGTGTGTGTGATTACCTAATTGTGATTACCTAATTGTGTTTACGGGAAAGAGCCCAAAGCTCGTATCTTCCCGTCTCCTGATCGGTTCCATTTTATACTTAGTGATACTTATCATACCTGTCCTTAAAACTTTGGATTGAGATAGCATTAACTACCTCCTCGCTTAGCGAATTCCAATTATCAACTACTCTTACAGTGAAAAAGTATTTCCTTACATCCTGAAAAGAAGTTTTCTTACGAAGCTTCAAACTATGACCTCTAGTTCTAGAGCCAGCCATATCAAAATATCGATCCCTATCCACTCTATCATAACCATGAAGGAATTTAAAGACTGTCACCATATCCCCCCTCACTCTTCTAGCTTCGAGTGATGGTAAGTCTAATTCCCTCAGCCTCTCATCATAACTGAGATTGCGTATTTCTGGCACCAGTTTCGTGGCATGTCTTTGAACTTTTTCAAGCTTAGCTATGTGCTTTTTCAAGTGCGGATTCCAAAAGGGGGCTGCATATTCGAGTTTTGGCCTCACATAGGTTACATAAATATTTCTGAACATTTCCTTGTCCATGTGCCTGAAGGCTACCCTTACATTTGATAAGAATGCATATGCTGCCCTTACTATGCTATTTTATATGTATTTCTGGAGACAAATCTGCCAGTATGTTTACTCCTAGATCTCTCTCATTTTCTGTCTCTTGAAGTTGTACTCCAGCCACCGAGTAGTCAAGCTTGGGCCTTCTTGCACTTGTATCCATTCTCATTACCTTACATTTTGAAGTATTGAATGTGTGTGTGTGTGTGTGTGTGTGTGTGTGTGAGTGTGTGTGTGTGTGTGTGTGTGTATGTGTGTGATTACCTAATTGTGATTACCTAATTGTGTTTACGGGAAAAAGCCCGAAGCTCGTATCTTCCCGTCTCCTGATCGGTTCCATTTTATACTTAGTGATACTTATCATACCTGTCCTTAAAACTATGGATTGAGATAGCATTAACTACCTCCTCGCTTAGCGAATTCCAATTATCAACTACTCTTACAGTGAAAAAGTATTTCCTTACATCCTGCGAAGAAGTTTTCTTACGAAGCTTCAAACTATGACCTCTAGTTCTAGAGCCAGCCATATCAAAATATCGATCCCTATCCACTCTATCATAACCATGAAGGAATTTAAAGACTGTCACCATATCCCCCCTCATTCTTCTAGCTTCGAGTGATGGTAAGTCTAATTCCCTCAGCCTCTCATCATAACTGAGATTACGTATTTCTGGCACCAGTTTCTTGTGTTTGTGTGTGTGTGTGTGTGTGTTAGAGTTTACATAAGTAAAAATTTATACAAAGTAGGTAAGAATATATGAAATTATATATATGAAAACTACAGCAGCAACAACATCAATAATAATAAATAGTGATGATAATAATAATAATAATGATAATAATAATAATAATAATAATAATAATAATAATAATAATAATAATAATAATAATAATAATAATAATAATAATAATAATAATAACGATAATAACGATAATAACAATAATATTAATAACAATAATACATACATACATACATATACCTTGGCTGTTTCCCCCTTAAATTGGGGGGTAGCCGACATCAAAAAAGGAAAACAGTTTGGGGAGAAGTTATTCTCACCCCCACTCCCCTTCTTCTTTGACGTCTCACAGGAGGTTGGTACAAGGGGGGGGGATTCCCAGTCCCCCCGCCCCGTCCACTTTTAGTCGCCTTTTACGACACGCAGGGAATACGATGAGGCTATTCTTTGATATTGTGCCCGCCCCACAGGGCACAGGATATATATATATATATATATATATATATAATATATATATATATATATATATATATATATATATATATATATATATATATATATAATATATATATATATATATATATATATATATATATATATATATATATATATATATATATATATATATATATATATATATATATATATATATATATATATATATATATATATATATATATATATATATATACATATACACATATACATATAATAATAGTAATAAATATAATAATAATAATAATAATAATATAATAATAATAATAATAATAATAATAATAATAATAATAATAATAATAATAATAATAATAATAATAATAATAATAATAATAATAATAATAATAATAATAATAATAATAATAATATTAATAATAATATTAATAATAATGATAATAATAATAATAATAATAATAATAATAATAATAATAATAATAATAATAATAATAATAATAATAATAATAATAATAATAATAATAATAATAATAATAATAACAATAATGATAATAATAATAATAATAATAATAATAATAATAATAATAATAATAATAATAATAATTATTATTATTATTATAATAATAATAATAATAATAATAATAACAATAATGATAATAATAATAATAATAATAATAATAATAATAATAATAATAATAATAATAATAATAATAATAATAATAATAATTAATAATAACAATAATGATAATAATAATAATAATAATAATAATAATAATAATAATAATAATAATAATAATAATAATAATAATAATATACTCTTTCTATACATATATTTATGCATCATATTTTTTTTTCCAAGCAATAAGAGATCACACCAAAGATTTTTTAAGTGAATAAGTTAATTTGCATTGAAAATGCTCTTTGAAAACATGAAGAAACGAACATTCCTGCTTAACCCAAAAAAAATCTAACTGCAACAGCAGAGGAATAATGAAGAATATAACTTTAAAAAATGTTCCGGTTTTACGTCACGAACTCCCTTTTCTACCAAGGGCAAGGACGGTTTGCCTCTAGCGAAGGACTTGTTTTGACAGATGTAATCATTACTATGAGTGCATGCCCTTGCTAACCTCAGACCGTGACTGGGCGTGAACCCTCGACCTGACGCCTCAAAGTCGTGGACGCTACCACTTGAGACACGATGACTAAGAAAAATATAATTCTAAATAATATTTTTAATACACCGATTTTATTTCACATAACATATTGCGCCGATTAAAAAGCTGAGAAGGAGATTTGCGAATCCCAACAATGCAAAGCGAAAGTACATTTGAGCATTGTATGGGAAATACTACAAGAGTGGCTCAGTCGCCGCCGAGCGCGCGTGTGACAGAGGTTTGACCCCCCTCCCGCAGTGCTTATGCCACCCAATCGAGTGGCACTCTGAGGCCCTAAAGCAAGTACTTATTCTATGGGATTAATTTAAAATGCGAGAAATAAACATACATATTCATCCTCACGTATACGTATAGAGGAATTTAAATTTTATAAGAAGTTATAAATATTTCAAATATTTAATTTTTTTTTGTGAATTTAAAATATTTTTGTTAATAGCAATAGCTAAAGAATATTTTGGTTTATAAAATAATATCATATAGCTTTGACTCTGAAAGAAAATCAGTTTATTACGTGGAAGTCAAATAAGGATATATATATATATATATATATATATATATATATATATATATTATATATATATATATATATATATATATATATATATATATATATATATATATATATATCTTGGCTCAAAGGGTAGAGTCCGCGACTCTGAGGCGTCAGGTCGAGGGTTCGCGCCCCGTCACAGTCTGAGGTTAGCTAGAGCATGCACTCAGGGTAATGATTACATCTGCCAAAACAAGTCCTTCGCAAGAAGGCAACCGTCCTAGCCCTTTGTAGAAAAGGGAATCCATGACGTATGGATATATATATATATATATATATATATATATATATATATATATATATATATATATATATATATATATATATATATATATATATATGTAGTCTTAAAGACACGAAGACAACGATATAGAGTTCAATCCACATTTAGAAAGGCATAAAGAAAATACAACTTATGCTCAAAATTTCAGACATCTGTTGGATTTCCTTTTTGCCTTTTTAATCATATATATATATATATATATATATATATATATATATATATATATATATATATATATATATATATATATATATATATATATATACATATATATATATATATATATATATATATATATATATATATATATATATATATATATATATATATATATATATATATATATATATATATATATATATATATATATATATATATATATATATATATATATATATATATATATATATATATATATATATATATATATATATATATATATATATATATATATATATATATATATATATATATATATATATATATATATATATATATATATATATATATATATATATATATATATATATATATATATATATATATATATATATATATATATATATATATATATATATATATATATATATATATATATATATATATATATATATATATATATATATATATATATATATATATATATATATATATATATATATATATATATATATATATATATATATATATATATATATATATATATATATATATATATATATATATATATATATATATATATATATATATATATATATATATATATATATATATATATATATATATATATATATATATATATATATATATATATATATATATATATATATATATATATATATATATATATATATATATATATATATATATATATATATATATATATATATATATATATATATATATATATATATATATATATATATATATATATATATATATATATATATATATATATATATATATATATATATATATATATATATATATATATATATATATATATATATATATATATATATATATATATATATATATATATATATATATATATATATATATATATATATATATATATATATATATATATATATATATATATATATATATATATATATATAGATATATATATATATATATGTATATATATATATATATATATATATATATATATATATATATATATATATATATATATATATATATATATATATATATATATATATATATATATATATATATATATATATATATATATATATATATATATATATATATATATATATATATATATATATATATATATATATATATATATATATATATATATATATATATATATATATATATATATATATATATATATATATATATATATATATATATATATATATATATATATATATATATATAGTGTGTATATATATATATATATATATATATATATATATATATATATATATATATATATATATATATATATATATATATATATATATATATATATATATATATATATATATATATATATATATATATATATATATATATATATATATATATATATATATATATATATATATATATATATATATATATATATATATATATATATATATATATATATATATATATATATATATATATATATATATATATATATATATATATATATATATATATATATATATATATATATATATATATATATATATATATATATATATATATATATATATATATATATATATATATATATATATATATATATATATATATATATATAAATATATATATATATGTATATATATATATATATATATATATATATATATATATATATATATATATATATATATATATATATATATATATATATATATATATATATATATATATATATATATATTCC